>NQII01003047.1:10826-43490 GCA_002778355.1 Clitarchus hookeri | reverse complement strand
CCCCCCCCCACTATGGTAACTGAGAAAGCTGGCCTCTTTTTTTCTGTTCCAAGAGTAACAAAAAAAAAACCCTTCACAAAAGGGAGGAGGTTGGCACCATGACGCTATCAATTACGGCTTCCTCCTCTTTCCTTATCCTCTCTAATATAACATTATCAATACAGACATCAAACTATGCTAATCATTGCAAATAAAGGGAAATTTGAATCGACTTTCGGTGGTAATTCTAACAAAAGTTACATTTAAATGGTATATTCCATCTACCACCATACAACAGCCATGACTCAAAATGACTGGCCACACTATTTGATCTACTGTGCAGTACATTTATGACATCTGAACTATCAAAGCAAAACCTTGCTCACAAAGAGCATAACATATACAGCAGTACCCTTCTGACTCTTNCTACACTATTTGATCTACTGTGCAGTACATATATGACATCTGAACTATCAAAGCAAAACCTTGCTCACAAAGAGCATAACATATACAGCAGTACCCTTCTGACTCTTTATACAACTACCAAATAACACGTAGAAAAAATAAGTACTAAAAATGTTAAACAAGTTGTATAATGTAACAATTCTATAGTAAGAAATTTTTAATAATTACTGTGATACTGAAATTATGACACAAAAACGAAGAATTTCTCCAGAAGATGTGGATCCGATGATCAATATAGTTTTTGTCTTTAGGCGCTACTCGCCTATAAGTCCAATGTTCTCTCTGTCTGTAGACATTCCGCAGCTAGAGAATTCCAGTATTAAAGGGAGGATGTTCGTCAAGATAAAATATCAATAAATATGTGAGCAAGACGAAATCAGATTTCTCTGAGGGGAATTGAAGTTTCAGATGGTATTTTCTATCTGAAAGCCACGCCCAAGAGCTTCGAAATTTGAACCGGCGATAGCAGGTGTGGTAGACATAAAACATCACTAAGTGAAAAATAAGGAAGGGTGAAACACAGATAGAATTCCATTGCAGAGAAAAAAAAAACGAGGCGAGGGTGAAGAAGAGAAATCTGGGCTCCCAGCCGGGCCCTTTGACACCAGTGAGCAGACAAACAGGAGGCATGGGGAGGAGCACTGGGATGGTGGCTCTCAGTCTCAGCCTCTGCAGGACAAGAAGGCATTTATGTACAGTTCTTAGAATAAGTTTAGCGACACATTTACAAATTGTTATATACACTATCTGATCAAAAGTATCCAAAAAAAAAAAACCCACGCAAAACTGTTCTACAAGTAACCCTGGAATATACTGTCTAATAGTGGACATTAATCATACAGGAGAGACTGCTAATCAGGTGTTGGGACGTCTCCGGAGGATTGGCCGACCATTCTTCCTTGCGTAGTCGCTATTCCAGATCATCCCATAATTTAATGATGGGATCGAGGTCGGGACTCTGGGCTGGCCAGTCCTTTTCCGGAACCCTGTCGTCCACAAACCACTCACGAGCAGTCCGTATTGTATGGCAGGGAGCACTATCATACTGAAACACGCGGTTATCATCTCCAAACTGACCTTATACCATAAACAACGCGCAACCAGCCAAAATATCCTTATAGACTTCCGCTTTCAACATGTCTGGTAGTATTACGAGAGGACCAGGACCCTTCCACAAAAAGAAAAACCCACACTGTCACCCCGCACCCCGCCTCCGCCGAATTTCACAACGGGCACTACACAGGTATGCAGCGTTCACCTGGCATTCGCCACATCCAAACCCTCCCATCGGACTGCCACATGGCATAGCAAGATTCATCACTCCAAATCACTCGTCCACAGTCGTCCACATTCCAGAGGCGGTGTTCTTTACGCCTCTGAACACGGCGTTTCCCGTTCACAGGCGAGATGTGCAGCTTATGGGCAGGTGCCTGAGCTTAGATCCCCAGTCCTCGACAGTGACTGTCGGTCAACACACGTGGCCTACCCGGTCGTAGCATTCTTGTGGATGTGCCTTCCCATTTCCACTTCAAAATCACATCCCCGATGGTCAACTTTGGCTACTTGAGAAGAGCGAAAATGGCCCTGACGGATTGCTTACTGATGTGGCAACCAATAACTACACCATTTCGAAGTCACTCAGCTCTTTGCTCCACTCATTCTACCAAATAAGTGAAAAGTTACTTGGTCACAGTGTAAGAGGGAAGTCAAGAGAAACCAACATAAATATTATATTCCAGAGTTACCTAGAAAGGCCACAGTTTCGCTGGTTATTACGAAGCATGACCAGCCTTTCGCTGGCCATGTCAAAAAATCAGCTTTGGGTCTTAAACATTTTTAATAGTCATAAAATGGAGTATCCACGTAATAGTTCTTAGAAAATGGTAGACTTCAGTGGAAACCAGAAGTCTACATGTTTATCCGTTAATAATTTGGGAGTAAAAATTTTGTCACGAAACTCAAAACCTATCTTTCTTTAATGATCACAACTTTTGACTGGTTGAAGTTACATAATTGCAGTCTCTGGGACAAACTTAACCAGAATGTTGGTACTTAGTCCGTCACATGAAAAAATTACGTATATTTTGTGTCAAAATAGGAATAGTTTGGTTTGGGGCGGGAGGAGGATAATTGGAAAGAAAATCTTCCATAACATATTTTAAATCACTACCCGGGCGCCGTGTTATTTTTCAAGAAGATAATGTTCCGAGCGATAAATAAAAATAACTATAAATGGTTTGAGGACTACGAGGTCAAAACACTGCCCTAGTCTGCTTCAAGTCTAGATTTGAGTCCCATAGGAAATGGTTGGAATGCAATGGCTATAATATTTATGAAGCTGAAACCAAAGGACCTGGTTGAATTGAAGCTTCATGTCACCCACCTGTGGACAAGCATTTCCAACTCATTGGCTCCATGCCAATTGGGCCTATTAACTACTAATATGCTAATTTAAAATACAACATTTCTGTAACAGAATTTTACAAAACTTCTCTGAATTTAATTCAACTTTTTTGTTTTTCACTCGTGTCTCTAAATTTACAGTAAATGTATGTACATTACCTGTCAAAAGTTTTATTAAGGTCACCAAATAGTATTACAAACTGTTTATTTCAATTGTGGGTAAAGCTATAAGTTCACAAAAAAAAAAAACACACATTTCTATGCATTGTATTTTCTTGCAGTGTTGAAATGCCAATGACAATGTTGGTGTGGAATTTTCGCTCTCGGCCGACCGCAGCGAAGCTTGTCAATAATACCTGATGAATCATATTTAGTTATTGTATTCGCAACATGTGCTGTACTTACACTTAACTGCTGTGCTACCCTCTACGTTGAATTTCCACAAGTCAAGAATTAAACAATCAACGTCAGTAGACACTTTACCTCCCCTTTAAATTATTTACACAATTAACTTGATAACTTCCTTGTTACCATGCACTGCCGACTTCAAATAAAGATAAAGTTTAAAAACCAGCAAAAAAAAACTGTTCTTGAACGCCATTGGTAGAGTGAAAAGAGGGCTAAATTAAGAGTCAGACCCGACTCTGATGGATCGCTCAACATTCTCGTGATGAAGTGGCATGGAACAGAATAAACAAGAACCCATTTCTAGTACAAAAACATAAAAAAATTTTACAGTATTAATATTTAAATCACAGTACCACTTGCACAATACTGATTTTAAGAAAAGCGTTTCGTGCTAATAATTGCAAAAACTTGGAACACTCGAAACATTATGTATCTAAAAGAGGCGAATTTTCGACATTGCACTCAAAAATAAAGCTTTTAATAATTTCTTTAATAAATTAATTAGGCCATTGCAGTCTAAGTCAATATATTCTAATTAATGAGTTGGTCTAGAAAAAATTCACAGATCTCTTGTGACAAAAGTCAGGTTCTACAAAACTGTCATTGATACGATGAAAGATTATATCACCAACGTGAAGCTGAACTCCACCTACAAAGCACGTCAGAACCAATCACAATCAAGGGCTGAAACGGCAGAAGAAAAGAGGCGAGAAGTGTGGACAGCAGCGGCGTGTGGTGAACTATTGCAAAGTAAGCTGTGTTTTGCTCTGTGCCAAACTTAATCGTTTGCTAGTGTACACATCGGCCACTTAAACGTAGTAGTGCATCTGGCATCACAGCGCGTGTGTAGTGGCCGCCTCGCCACTCTCTCGTGAGTGGCCGCAGTACATCCAGTTTCTCCCACCTTCACCCTGGTTACTGGTTCCTACTGCGTGCGCCGAGTGTGTACAGCAGTGAGCACACGCCAGGTTACCTTGCAACACTNAACTGGTGAGACATGTCGTACGCGGGTTACCAGCGGTCTGTACGTCACTATCTGCCTGGCCGGCGAGCGGTTGCGAGTTCAGATATAGTAAGACACTTTCCTTGTTCTCCTTCTCGAAATTCCTTCTTGCTCGTGCTCTCATTGGATAAACGCCCTTCAATGTATTATAAGGACTTATAAAATTTTATAATTATCTTTAAAATATTCTTTTTTCTTTCCGTATTTTATCTTTTTAACCCCTGTCACGTTATCAAATTTCTTCCGTTAAACTAATTCCAGTAAGTTTGGTCAAATAACTTCGCAAGGTTGTGATGTCACCGAAACTTCATAAACGCAGTCATAGTTGTCTGAAAAAGTTTGATGGCTCCAGTTTACGTGAAATATTTCTTATATTTTACCTGTTCTAAACTGTCTTAGATGCTTGACGAGTTCAATTTATCAGAAGAGTACGTATAAACCGTTATTTTTGGGTCTAATAAACTTTGTAACAGTGGCCAATTAACCAGAAAATAAATAAGGTTATGGAGTCAAAATAAATCCAAGCGTTCTTAATAATCGTTCCTGTGATTGTCTGCATGGTAACAGCACAGCATTATCCCGCTTTCAAATTTATGTTTAAGTAAGAATGTGACATAGGGTATTCAATAAAAACTTTGACACTTCGTGTAACATTTTCAAGCACATTCAAGATTATTTGACCAAACTTGTCTCATGAAAAATTTTGATGTTTAGCTGTAATTCATCTTCAAATTTTATTCTCAAATGCCTATATTTGAAGAACAAAATTTGACAGTGTAACACGAGCTTTAAAGATCTCGTATCCTAACATAGTGATCTTAAAAAGAGCGAACATAACATCTTAGTGTTAATCACTGCAGTCACGGTGACTGGGACGTTGCATGGCAAGTAGCTCTAAGGCCCCGTCTACAATCAACTTGGCTTAAATGACATTACTCACACAGCATAACAAGCGAAATCACCAGTCCACACACGGCGTTAACGTAAAAGAAGAAAAAACCTTTGTCTGACCAATCAGAAAAGAGCAAATGAATAAGAAAAACTTTTTGCTAGCACAACACATTTACACGCAAAATTGAACTATCTTGATTACAGCAGCTTTTATGACGTTTCACATTCTCATCGGCCGGCGTTTAAAACTTGGTGTAAGATACCCAGAGATGACCATCTTAACGCCATGACACGCAAATAACGACAAGTAAGTCGCGCCAAATGCTAGATCGGCACGTTGCAATCTCAAATACAGATTTTTACTTCTCTATGCTATGAATGTTATGTGCCCCATGTCGATTGTGGACGTGGTGTAATGGTCTGCAATGTACATAGCAGAAAACTGATTGAAGTCGCTTACATGTGGGAGGTTTCATTCTCGTTGTTGAGATTACGTTCAATAATCTCCCAAATAACTGCTACCAGTAACATGATTTACAAACGCGTTCTTATTGGTCCCAATATGCGACAATGCGTTATGCTAATGCTAGTACAGTACTGAACAAAAACTTCGATACACACACACACTTTCCCAATTCATAAATCCTAAACATATATTTAAGTACTTGTATGTAAAAATTCAGTATTCAGAAATTATTTCCCCCGCCATTGTGACGTCAGTGTTCTGCACTGGATGCCATGTTGTGACACCTAGGACATATCGTATAACCACCTCAAGTCTGTTATGCAGATTTGTTTTACTGTGGTGACACAGCCTGTTCCAAATAAGCGATGTAATGAGCTGCGGTGATTCTTCTTGGACGTAGCCATTCTTACAGATATAAAGACATTTAGAGGAGTGGAAATTGATCATTAAAATGAACAAATGCATTTAATAAATTAAGGCCATTTAATAATTAACTCATTTTCCTAGGAGGAATTGAGAGAATATTTATTGTCCTACCATGTGTCGTGAATACATTCATATCTAAATCTGTGTGATTCCGCATAAGTTTCCATAAAGCTATTTATTTGTGAGTGAAAACTTGAAAGTTGTGACGGATGCTGTAGTTGGGGCGGCAGCTGTCGCCAGCCGGCACCGCAACGTCACCGGAAGTCAGACCCGCCACGCACAAACAACAGAGCGGGCTGCGGATGAGCTGTTTGATGACGAAGACACTTCTGCAGCGGCCTTCCAACCAGGTCTCTCTCTCATTTCCGAGTCTCTCGTAAACATGCGAGCAGTGGAAGTGGTCGTCACTGCTGTTGTGGTTGGCTCGCTATTAACTGCAGCGCTTTGGGAAGCCAGGCCGTTTATTCTTTCTGCCTTTGTGTATCCTTCCGCCGCGTGTAAATACTGGCAGAAGCAACGACCCAGTAACCAGTGCATATGCGCCGATGAATTAACATTACGATATCTTAGGTAACTATTACATTAATTCTTAATCACTAAAGAAAAATTTAATAGTAAAAATCACTGTTGTCACTGGAGACACACCATCCGATATTTTCGTCAGATTATGCGGAGTTTGAAGCAGGATATTTTCCATAGTTTTATTTTATGAGTTTGTTGTAATGATCCATTTTCCTGAAACTTTACCTACCATTTCAAAGTTACCAGAATGATAATAAATATTTTTATCATCCACAAAAGTAAACTAACTAGTTTAAAGCTTGAGGGTAGTAGCATATTATTAATTTTCTGTTTTATCACCTCTATCATCGCAGGTGTAGACATTGTGTACACTCATTGTCGAAAAACATTTGCTCCCACAAGTGTCAAATTGGATTGCTATTCGGAAGGAAAGCAAAAGTAGCCAAGAACAACACATGATTAAAAGTTGAGACTTGTATGAGAAATATATATTGTACTACACTTACGTCTCTCAGCATTTCGTCCCACACATTTCCAATTGGAGATAGGTCTGCCGATGTGGCTGGTAGTAACAATTCATCTGACTCCTCATAAAGGGGAATGCTTAGGAAACAATATTAAACGCCTCAAGGTCACACCTGGCGATAAATAAGTATTGTGACGGCGATGGAAAATAGCATCAACAATCTTCGCGTGTGTTCTGTTTACTCAGGTGGCGACAGTGGGGTTATAATACAGCAATCTGTTAAGAAAATACAGATCATTGTCGCTATAGTTTAAAACACTATATTTCGGAAGGATAAATATCGTAAACAGAAAGCTACTTGCAGCGATTTTTGCTGACTGACACTTTTCAACGACCACATTTATGTTTCTTTAACGAAATTTATAAATTGGTAACAAAAAACCAACTATTATTTATGGCGTTAAAAAAGTTTTACATTGAAATATTTGAGGTTTTTTTATAAATTGGAATAGACACACCTGCTTACAATGAGATCCATATGAGAACTTTGGAGACGAAGTAAGGAACCTCGTACAATGTTCACGGAGCTATGCACGATCGCACGTTAAACGTGGAAACAAGGAGGGTGTATTTGTTGAAACAAATGTTTTACCAAAATTAGACGTGTAATTGTGAGAGCCAATGCAACAAAATGCTTCACGAAAAATTTCTTGAACGGGAACAGCTTAAAAGTCAAACAATCTTCGACGGAGAAAACATTGTCAACAGACCCAAGACTAGGCAAGTTAAGTTATACTTATATGAATATTGAAAAATATTAAATTAACAGTTATTGAATTATGACTACAGAACAGAATGTTTCACCTTGCACGGCATGAATATAAAAATTCTTCGTGAAACAAAATATCTCTACGAAAAAAGTAATACATAATAAATTTAATGTCAGTTACTGCAAGAGTGTCACACGTGAAGAATTACACGCTTTTAAAAACGGTGGTCGGCCTTCGAAACATCTCTCAAGTCAAAGATATGCAATATAAAATACTAAACAGAAATATTGTAATTTTACTAAGAAACAAAAACATTTGTTAGTGAATAACCAAGAGTCTTAATATGTCAAGGCGCAAAATGAGAGCACTGAAGATTGTTACGGTTTGGTAAATAATTGCTTTACATTTATATTAGTTAAAATGTTTAAGCTTAAGTTATAACCCTACATGATACAGTAGGAGTGAGCTCGTTATGGTTTAACTGGTAGAGCAGCAGTTAAAAGAAGAAGTATTAGTGACACTATGATGGGATCACACATTACGCCGCACGTACACAAAAGAAATAACACAACGCACGTTCCGTACGCGGACCTGGAGAGCAATGGTGGCGGCGGGTGGAAGCGTCATGTGTGTGAGAGTGAAAAAAAAGGGGGGAGGGGGCCCCTTATTAAAAAAAACCTAAACAATAATTTTGTGGTCCATGCGAGCGGAGCCGCGAGCACAGCTAGTTTCTAATACTTTTTAAAATCGGTGTCTGGTCTGCAATTATGAGCCTTTGTCTAAACTTCACTTCTGTGAAACCTATAGATCAATAGCACCTTTCATTTCCAAAATATTTGCNTATATACACTCATACACCCGTATCACCCCATTTCCTTGGAAACAACACGACACCGGGGGTTCGCGAAGAAATTGTGATAACTATACTCTATATGAATCATCTATCGGTAGTAATTACATTCCTCCGAACATGCCGGTGGTAGGGGTGTGGGGGTGAGCGTTGAAATTGCAAATAGGAACAAGGGTTGTATATGGTATACTTTCATAGATCGTCTAAAAAGAAACAAGATTTACTAAGACAGTTGCTTTCTGACGTTTTGTTTACGCTTGTGGTTTGAAAGTGTGTAGTTTACTTACAATGAACATGTACGAAAACAATAGTTATTCTTACTGAAATCAAAAGGAAATCAACGAAACATGTTGTTTTCTGGCGTGCATACCTATTGTACGTACAATCAAAAGGACGTCGGGTGTACTGTAAATAACGGCATGGTGTGAGAGAACCACTGTGGAATGGGAACTGAGAACACTCATACGCACACATCACTGTATCAGACACGACTTAGCTCTCCTTATTACGTTCTTGCAATCCACATGCTGCTTTGATTCTGTCTCTCATGTCTTCCCTCGTTGTTGGACGCACGCAGTAGACGATTTCTTTAATTTTACCCTTCAAAAAAAAAAAAGTAATTTGAAGAGAAGTCTGGAGTACGTGGTGGCGAAGCTACAGGACACATTCGCCCAATCCTTCGTCTGGGGAATAACATGTCAGTAACTATCCGAGCTCTGCGTGAAAAGTGAGCAAGACAGACATCCTGTTGAAGAGACAGTGTTAACCGCAGAGCGAGAGGAACATCTTCGATCATCTGATACAAAATATTCTCTAGGAAGTCTGTATAAGCTGCACCATTCAATTGCCCTTCTTTAAAAAATGGTCCTATAACACGATGTCAGAGAAGGCCGCACCAAGTATAAAGGCTCCAGATATTCTGGTTATCCACTTGACGAAGCCAATTTGGGTTGACTGCAGACCAGTAATGAGCATTATGTATGTTAACGTCACCATTACTCCTGAATGTGGCCTCATCAGTCCACAAAATGTTGCGATGGAAAGCACGGTCCTTGCTCTGGTACCAGTTGCAGAAATCAATTCGCTTGGGAAAGACATTATTCCCGAGTTCTTTGTGCAACTGTACGTGGTACGGATGTATAGGATTATAAACGGATTCTGTACACTGTACTTTGAGACAATCCTGAGTTGCGGGAAATCCTCCGTGTAGAATCATGGGGATTAACTACCATGGCAGCAAGTACATCAACAGCCTTCTCGTCTCTCACAGGTCGTCTGATGCGACGACGTTTGTTGCGTGTCGATTGCACTAGCCCAGTTGTGTGCACGCGACATTCAAGACTCTGGAAGACATTGTACGAGTGATGGATGCGCTGTGGGTATCTCTCTTCGTACAAACGGGTAGCAGCTCTGCAGTTACGACGACATTCTCCTAGTATCTTCAGCATGTCAAAAACTTATTCGTATGTAAACGGCATTCCATTCTGAAAGTAACACCACAGACAGACAATGTCTGACACTGAAACAACACATATAATTAATGGTTGCAATGTAAAGCGAATTACTCTCTTAATGAACGACCTTTCGAATGTCAATTACCTTGCATTCAAAGCCTGCAGTTCCTGTAAGTGATAGATGGCTTTTCTGCTTGCTGCGTAGTGCCGCATTATTCTCCGCTTTTGCTCGGAAACAGTCTAATACCTTCTGCACGATTCCAAGCAGTAAGGCATACAGGTCACTGCTAGTATCAAAGTGAGTCTCACACTCCAACCGGCTATACCGTAATGGCGCTCATTGTGTATCTGACGTGTAAGCGGATAAGCCATCTACCACTTACAGGAACTGCAGGTTTTGCATGCACGTTAAATGAAAATCGAACGTTCGTTCATTCTGCCAGTCATTCGTTTTGCATTGCATGAATGACAGAATCAGAGCAGCATGTGGATCTCTCATCAGTGCTGAGGTCCACCTAGCATCCGCGAATGTTTGATGGAGAGCAGAGTAGTGTCTGATACGGGGTGATTGACATTTATAACACCTATGAAAAGTTCTGTGTGCGAATGAGTGTTCCTAGTTCACGGTAGTTCTCTGACACCATACCGGTATTTACAGTACCCCCAACGTCATTTTGATTATACGTACACTAGATATGCACGCCAGAAAAACAACATGTTTCGTCGATTTCCTTTTGATTGTAGTAAGAAAACCAAGTTTGCGATCGATTTTCATTGTGCGTACACTACGCACGTCACAAACCATATGATTAAATGATTTACTTTATGGTGCGTAAATTATGCACGTCAGGACAAATGTGTCTTTGTAAATGTTGCTTCCTTTTAGACGATCTATCCAACGATACTTTATACGACCTCCATTCCAATTTGCAATTAAAAAACTCACCCCCATACCCCTACCCCCGGTATGTTCACAGGGATGGGATTACTATTCATCGATGCTTCATATAGGGTATAGTTAGCACACTTTTTTCGCGAACCCCCGGAGTCGTGTTGTTTCCTAGAAAAAGGGGTGATACGGGTGCTGCGAATCGTCCTGTGTGTGTATATAGTGTATATATATACGGGTGCTGCGAATCGTCCTGTGTGTGTATATTGTGTATATATATACGGGTGCTGCGAATCGTCCTGTGTGTGTATATAGTGTATATATATACGGGTGCTGCGAATCGTCCTGTGTGTGTATATAGTGTGTATATATATACGGGTGCTGCGAATCGTCCTGTGTGTGTATATAGTGTGTATATATATACGGGTGCTGCGAATCGTCCTGTGTGTGTATATAGTGTGTATATATATACGGGTGCTGCGAATCGTCCTGTGTGTGTATATAGTGTGTATATATATACGGGTGCTGCGAATCGTCCTGTGTGTGTATATAGTGTGTATATATATACGGGTGCTGCGAATCGTCCTGTGTGTGTATATAGTGTGTATATATATACGGGTGCTGCGAATCGTCCTGTGTGTGTATATAGTGTGTATATATATACGGGTGCTGCGAATCGTCCTGTGTGTGTATATAGTGTGTATATATATACGGGTGCTGCGAATCGTCCTGTGTGTGTATATAGTGTGTATATATATACGGGTGCTGCGAATCGTCCTGTGTGTGTATATAGTGTGTATATATATACGGGTGCTGCGAATCGTCCTGTGTGTGTATATAGTGTGTATATATATACGGGTGCTGCGAATCGTCCTGTGTGTGTATATAGTGTGTATATATATATGGGTGCTGCGAATCGTCCTGTGTGTGTATATAGTGTGTATATATATATGGGTGCTGCGAATCATCGTGTATATATAAATATATATATTATATATATTTATATATATACGGTGTTTCAGTCCTGGCACCTTCCTTCATCAGGACCGTTGTATAGAAGTCTGATCTTTTAGTGTTTACTGACTTTTATGTAAACTTTGCATAAGTTGCATACATCTATCTGCTTGATTATAACTAGTATGTTTGCAGGAGAGAGAGAGATGAGAAATTGAATATCGGTATTACTAAGAAAGAGATAATAAGAAAACTAACATTTTATCGACAATTTTTAAAAAAATTACACAGTAGAGAGTGAATTGGTGAATTAATGTATGACATGGTAAATTCTTTCCGACATTTTCCACGTGCGATAGCAGATGAAACACAAATGGAAATGCGATGAATTAAGCCCGCCCGGGAGTAAAACAGAGTGCCGCCTGTGCCGAATATTATATTAGTGCGAAACTCTCAAGCCCGCTCTACTAACATGGCTGATCTGTTCAAAATACACTTCATAAATTTATACTAGGAACATAATTGGAAAATCTCACGTGAGCCTTGCCAAGCGGGGAAACTATTCGCAAATAACAAGTGCACCGCACGCCGATCCAAACATAAATTTCACGCACCGAATAAAACTTTAATTTTTCTTTTTTCTGTTAACGCAGTTGTCTTGACTAGATAACTTAAATAGGAAAATAGTAAATGGGATATTTCCAGAACAAACACATACACGTAACACGCAATATTCCAGTGACCACACAATATCGTATGGTTTGAAAATTACAACTTCGATCTCACGGTTGGTGCTGTTTTGGGTTTTTTTTGTTGAAGAACTTCTTAACTCGCAGTTGTTTCTATAAATTTACTTTCACTCTGAAGGAAATTCCGGATCATGTAAACGTCTATTTATTGCACTTTTATGAACGACTCTTATTTTCGTAATTTAACTAAAGAATGACTTACATTTCAGACGATCCCCGAAATTTTGAGCGCATCTCGTGACCAACTCGGAAATTGCAGGACATATGCCTGTAAAGGCTGCTCGCGGTCGTAATCAGCATTTGCGAAATGTCGCTGTCCTTACCTGCGTGTACTCGCACGGGCGCAATGTCTGGAATGCGCCCAGTAAAGTTGGTTACGACAGAGGGAAAGTAGTTCCATGTCCTAACGCTCAATAAAAAGTGTTAGGTGAACATTTGTTGATACCACAATTATTTCATTTAATTAGTTTTTTTATCATTTTAAGTGCAAGAATGAGCACATCTGTAAAACCTTGCATTTCTTACAATTCCGCAGTTTCAGACCCACGGCAAGGTTAATTCTACATCAGTGGGATGATACAATGTAATCCGAGAAGTAGATCGTAAGCAGGTGGTCAGTTTACCGTGGACAGACTATAAGAGACCTCTTCCTGTTGCACCGAAGCTCAGTAACCGTTTACTTGAAAATACATCATTGTCAGGCACCAACCCCGCGCAGGGATGGCACCCATGTTTTCAGGCGACCTCTTAGCTGACGTTCATTCTGCTCAGGGTTGGGAAGCTCAATGATTTTTTAAGGCAACTAAAAATTATCGCTGCCGGGGTGCACTGGCGTCACATGTGTACCGGATTTTTTCCTATTTGTATGTAAGTTAATGGGATAATTGCAATTTTCATGAAATAAAATATAACTGTGTCAAATATTTTGACTTGTATCATGTTAAAACTTACGTGTAGAATAAACTTAGTTATTCGTACTAGAGTAGAAAAATAACAAAATATCTTCGCATGTTTCTTAATTTTGTATTGTAAACTGGATTCAGCAAAACTTTGGCTTACGCAATTACTTTACTTAAATGTGACAACTGAATAGAAAAAATTAGTGAAATGGTAAAAAAAAAATATAAGTTTTAAGTTTTTCCCGCGCTTGTTCCTTAAGGGAAAGAAGAAAAGTAGTGCAAAACGCAGTTGTTTTTACTGCTTGCTCTTGTAAACACCAATGGAGGGCACGAAACAATTTTAACAAAATAGAGTTATTACTTAAAATTTTGGTTAGAGGAAGTACATATATATATATCACAATTCAAGCCAAATACTAACTTACACACAAATAAATTGAATTTCTCCATTTGCCGCCAGCTTAAAAGCGAGATCTTTGGATTACCAGCACACCTTGTGGCGGAAATTTTCCCTATGCAAAACTCTCCCATAAGAAATGTAGATTTGTTCCTTACCTGAGTAGAATAAACCTTATCTTCTCTCTCTCTTGCGTTCTCCTCGTCTGCGACTGTCGTCTGCCGGCGGGTCTGAAGGTCGGTTCACGATGAAACACGTGTAAAGTCCATTCACGATTATTTCCTACTTTTCTGAAGTCTGCTACAGTTTCGCCTCAAGCAAACAAAGCTCAACCGAGAATAGAAAATTACACCAAAGGGACAACACACCGCATTCGTGCGCAACCAGTGTAATAATATTTTGGATAAGAACTATTTCTTACTAGGCATTACCAACACACCTATTTTTTAACTGTTTTTATTCATATTAATTACAGATTAAATATTATAATTTATAGATAAAATACAAATATAAATTAATTTTAAGTAAAAACAAAGTGGTTTCATGATAACGTAATTATAAAACGCGTGTGATACATGACACATTAATGGAACAACCAAACGCGTCATGCATTGGGTGATGATTTGAAGGTTTGATTAAGAAAGTGTGGGGAAACCGTGGATAGACCATACGTAATAAACGTGTACGTATCAGAACGAAGGAAGGTATTCTTAAGACATGGTTCATGATCATCATGCACATGTCGTGTGGGAACTTCCTCGACGTGGAGAAGTGTAGGACATTGCGATATACTGTGCTACTTCGTGTCGTGTGCATACGGCCTTCAGCCAATATAATTGTAGGAGAAAAGATGAGTTAGCGGTAATGTACTGTATTTAATAGAACAACTTATTACTAAAAGAAAACTAGTTTTTATTTTTATTTTGCTTTGCTTATTTAAAAATGCGTTTAAATTGTATGCAATAATGAATTGTATTTTAACTTTGTATTGAATAATTATATTTCGTCTTATATTACTGACAATTCTGCGCAGTATGTACTGACATAATAACAATGAAATGTTATCTGTTAATAAATTATTACTTCATTAAGAAGAGTGGAGTGGAGAGATTTCGACGGCTGTTAACATCGAGGTCTTGAGAGCTGATGAGGGTGAAGTGAGGTGAGTATGTATCAGCACCGTAATGCAAAGGCGGAGGAAACGGGAGATACCCGAAAAAACCCGTCGAACAGTGGCATTGCACGATTCCCACATGCGAAAATTTGGCCCGGCGGGAATCGAGCCCGGTTCACCTAGGTGGGAGGCGAGTTGTTTAAAGACAACACAACCGCGGCCCCACTTCTTCATTAAAATCAAGTTTATTTATAGTCGTGTGTGACTGGTTGAACATAAGACGAGCATATTCACTATGTACCACACATTTTTGTAAACGTTCTATGTGGACGTCTCTTACGAACACATATTGAGCGTGAGCGGACTTCAAGCTCGGCCACACCACACATGTGATCGAGTAGCGCCCTTAGGTGTGTGCTTAGGTGTATAACGTAGTCGAATGTATACGCTGTTCACGATTAATTGAGCACTTTTGAAATCAACCTTTGAAAAATATCACTGTCCCTACCTTTGCATATATTTTGATGGACGCATTAACTGGCAAATGCAAATTTAAGTTGTTAACGACGGAGGTAAAATAGTTCCAATTCTGAACGTTGACTTGAAAAGTGTTAGGTAAAAATTTGTGAATATTGAAATTATTTCTTTTACTTTACGTTTATAATGCATTTAAATGAAAGAATGAGAACATCTGTAAAGCATTTCCTTGCCAAATAATTCCACAGTGCCACTTGACCGACGCATGAACAAAGTGATCAGGCCCATGTTAATGTTAATGTTACATGGAGAATACACAACGTGCATACAAGTAGATCTTAAGCAGAGGATTTAAAAGTGCTCAGTTGTTCGTGAACAACATATAGCTGATGGCGTCTCACCCCGCCAGGACGTCGCTGCTACGTGGGTTGAGGCGCCACATTTCTTGTTGCAGGAGCAGTAGAAAGCTAGTTTTCCGTGATGACAATTTAAAGTGCAGTCGAGCGATATTTCTAACATTTTCACAAGTGCCAAAAACGATGGCTCGTGACGTAAAATGAGACGTCAGGCGTATCATTGTAACTTATATTTTTATGAAGTTCTCATATTAACATCATGGACATCCAAAAGAAGCATTGTGTTATATTTATTTCTTAGTTTAAATGTAATTTAAAAAAAAATTGTTTTCCTCCTTGTTAACTAATATAGAAAATAGTTAATTCGTGCAGTGTTCCCAGCCCCATTAAGTATTACTGCACACCCTGCGGGCAAGAACACATATTTAATGATGTAGCTTAGACTCCCAGACATTAAATATGTCACTGATAATTTATTTTATATTGTTAACTGCATAGAAATGTAATACTATTGTTCAAACTCCATTACAATATCACAGCTAAAACACATTCTGATTTCTCTCTATTGGCCAAGAAAAAAACTCATTAGACAATGTACGAGTAAATTTTATTAAATATCCTAATTGTTGTAGCAGAAGTCTCGCGTGGAATAATATTATGCTGTTTCGGCCGCACTGCAGCCAGCGTGCGTCCTTCCCGAACAAAGTCTATCTCAGAACAACACATTGTTTCTAGCTAACTTCCTACAGAACATGTAACTATCAACAGGATTTTTAGGTTTACATGCACTGGCATAATTCAAAAGGTCCGAACCATCCATTTCAATTTCATTACATACATGACAAAGGGAACTACGTCACTGCGTTCATCTGAACAGTTGTCATAAAGATGTATCTTGCACAGGACGTACAGTTTTTATGACAATTTCTCCCGGCTCCTGCGTTATCGCATATAGTTCCACCAGATGGTGAGCTTCTGTTATTCCACTAAACTCATCCAGGTTGCTTTCTTGTTCGTTTCACACTGCTGTATTGTACTCGCCTTCGTTATAGTGCTCTGTGATATCATATGAAATTGTTAGTTTAAGTGCTTTTTGAGAGGTTGTAAAAGCAGATCCATTCTTAGTATATTCATTGGGAATCGAGGGATAAATACCCGTAGCGAAAAACCCAGAAACTATATTATCAATGGTCGCGATCCTGAAAATGGCTGTCTTAAAAATCATTGCATCATCTGACCTTTGGACTGCAAAATGAATATTCCTTTGGAAACGGGTTGCATCCTTTATAGTGGGCATTTCTTAACGAACCAAAGAATGTCAATTTCAAATTCTGGAAACGACGAGCCTTGGCTCACGACAATCAACAGAGCTAGTTCTCATTTAGTGAGCTTCGGCGTAGGTTGAAAAAAGTTCAAGCCTTCTCAGGAAACGATTTCTTAATCCATCCAGTTTTAGAGTAGTCGTAAACATATTCGGTAGCATTATCGGAAAAATGAACACGGGAGTTATAAACGATCCGCTTTTACTTATGGCCATGCAGACAATTGGATTTTTACCTTACTGCAGGCTTGTTAGATATCCAAATTAATTTAAGCCCTGGCAGCAAAACTTAATCTTAGATGCTGCACAACAGATATTCCCGTCTCATCCATAAGGCTACTTCATTAAAACCAATTCCTCTATCAAAACTTGTTTGCTGCTTGCAAAGACTGACCTCAGGGATTTTGCCAAAATAACTCCTTGAGTCAGTATTTCCTGGCCGTTCAAGAACTTGCATTGTAATAATTTCTCTGAGTTAGTACGAAGGCATTTCGCCACAAATGAACAGTAACTGTTTCATGAAACATTTAAACCTTCAGTATTACATGGTTGGTTGGCCGCTTTTCCGGCGCTATTTAAAAAGTATGTTTCCTTCGTAAGCTAGCTTCATGCGAATGCCACATTTGTACCGATATTTTAAGATGTAGGAGGGAATTACGAATGACCTTGCAAACTCTCTCAGCCTTCAACCACTAGCATTGATAGTCAAAGAGTCCTTCATAAACTGGGCAGTCCATTTCGCCATATTTATAGTTCTCTTTACTCTTGACAGGCATAAGTTGCCACAGTAAAATCAGAAAATACAAAACAATACAAAATTTAGTATTATCGAAAGTAAGGGCTCATTTTATTTCTTTGAAAGATACATGTTTATTGTTGAAGTGAATGGTATGAATGTTTACTCTTTTGTGATTTTATTATCATTTCTAAAGATATCTGAGATGATAAGTGTATCGAAAAATTATTTATCAACGTCGTACACATGAATTGAACAAAATAAACATTTGGAAGTGAAAAATAACCTCTTACGTTGCTCTCAAAAGGCTCAATGAGGGGCAATAGTCATCACCCACCCTGAATATGCCACATTGTTCGTATGTGCATTCCTCCATTTTCCTCTCCTACACACGGTAAATTGAGAACTTTTTTAAGTCCCTCCCCTTTTTCCCTCCAAACAGGCATTATTGTATTGCACCCTCAGACGTTACACTTTGATAGTGGTGAAATGTGTACACTGTGTTTATTNTCCAAACAGGCATTATTGTATTGCACCCTCAGACGTTACACTTTGATAGTGGTGAAATGTGTACACTGTGTTTATTAGTCATATGTTTATATTAAAACGCAGCGGAAAAGATAGAAAATGGCTGAAAGGAAAAAGTNGTACACTGTGTTTATTAGTCATATGTTTATATTAAAACGCAGCGGAAAAGATAGAAAATGGCTGAAAGGAAAAAGTGCTAACTTATATGTGGATAGCCTATATATTTCTGCAGCAATACAACTTGCAGCTTTACGTTAAAATGTACGATAAATTCATTCTGCTGTACGAAAACAAACAACGTTTAAATTAAACATTGAGCCCATTTTAACCCACTTTTGGCAGATGCTTTACACTAAGGGGCTCAGGGCTCGATGATCCTCACTGAGAGTATGTAACTCATTTTCAAACCGTGCTACTATTCTAGGTTGATACACAATTTATATACTATGACCAGAAGCAAAGTTTATATAGCTCTCTGCATGGTTGCAATTTGTCTGTAAAACCTGAAAAATAGGAAAATGTCGGGGAATTTGAAATCTGTCAGAGAAATCAGGTAAATGTCAGGCAATTTTAAACACAGAAATAAAATGTCAGGAAATTCTGTGATAATCAAGCTATATCTGACTGTTTTATCATTAACTAGCGAACCGGCCCGGTTTCGCCTGGTAACAATTTAGTTTTTACAGCGATACTTTGAAAGACAAAAATGGTTATTGAGGGTCATCCTTAAAAGATAAACATTTGCTATCGCGGACTTTTCTGTAAACCTTTTAGAGAGCTGCATTTCAATAGTACATTAATATGATGTATCGCTTATAGTTTAGTCAGCGCAAGCCGTGTAAGCGCCCTAAAAGCGGGTTTTTGCGACTTGAATATAAACAGTTTGACATTTCTCTACTATCCTTACATTAATTATAAATGCATTACACATTAAAACCTTCCTCAAGAAATTCTATAAATGATGTTGAAAACCGCATCAAAATTTATTAAGTAGTTTAGAAGTACTACGCGAATACACAGACAGACGCGGATAAGCGACTTAGTTTTATACTATTTAGAGATGAAGCACCTATGAAAACAGAATATGTGTCCAATGCAAAAAAAATTATAATTATTAATATTATGTGCTGTTTTCTGGCACATGCGAGTTTAAACTTTACATAGTTACTTGGTAGGACATGTAGCTGCTGCATTTCCACCTGATTGGCTTTAGGCTTCAATGTTTATTTTTTTCTGTACAATGTATGTGGGCCGATTTGTTCAGATGCATTAGCCTATTGTGCAAAATCTCAGTAGTTGTTTTGTGTTATAAGGATATGCTGCATTATAAAGGAGTCATCGTAGAATAAATATATGCTAAACAAATTAATGATCAGGGGGAAAATATTTTTTATCTGTTAATCAGAGAGATATCAGAGAATATCCAAGTGATAAAACGGTGGCAATCCCGTCACTGGTTGTAGTAACGAAAGAAGTACTTGATCGGCTAAAGAGTGTTCACGAGTCAAATATTATTTTCTACATTTTAATATACTGCTTATGTTTTTATGCGATATGAAATAGAAGACTGGAAGTACCAAAATGGTGGAATACTACTTCAATAAAACTAATAAAAAGAACTAATATATTCATAAAAATCTTAAAATTGAACATAAATATTATGCTACATCTCAAAATAAGTGTCCTTGTAATCAAAATGTTATGCAAATATTATCTTATTAATTCTGTACGCTGTTCACCCGTATTTTAATTTTAAATTTTAAGGTACAGTTAAGTCTGAATAGCTAAAAGTTAAAACCATTATTGCAGGTAAACCAAGTGTCAGATAACCGACTGAAGCTGTGAGGCGAATGATAAGTGAGAGACAACATAACAAAAAGTAACATTTTACACGACGTACCGCAGTCCATATGAACTGTAGCCGCCTGCAAACACATCTGCTCACCCGTAATGTGCTTGAGTCTCACAGGTTGAACATCTGCATTGTGCAGCGGCGAGGGTTGGCGTTAACAAACGCGCCGTGTATACGACTTTCATTGTTTCGCAGTTGAAAATTCTGAAAGCCTGGTCGTCGCGTTAGTGCACTCGATAATGTGAAATATGCCAAATTTACCACACACTGATGTGTGCGCTGACCACTAAAGTTATAACCTGCGCGCATAAACGGCACATAAATACGTGATTTCAGACAAAATAAATTATCGCTTCCTCCTTTTTTACATAGTCGCGTTAATTCACTGTTTGGTTAACGGGTACCTTTAGCACCGTGTCTATAGAAACATGGTGATGGGACCCTTTAAATAATGTTTACGCCAACTGCTCACAAGTCCACTATATTTACTTATTTACTAAAATTCAACAAGTAATAACTGGTTTTATTGATAAATATAAGTATGTTTATTTTTCTGCAATTGCTAATTTTTAATCTTTGGCCGAAGATTATGATTTCTTTTTTGGAGTTACTGCCATTAACTCTGTGTTATACCCTTTCGAGGTGATGATAATTTTTTGTGCTTTCTGTTCATATAGTTACATTCTACCTTATTCACGCACTGTCCACTTAGCCGTCAAAGATCTTATGGCAACACACTAGTTTTGACACTAGGTTGACTGATAGCCTTTGTCTGTTAACACCACCCGCCCACGTAGAGGTCGCCCCACGGTGGGGGAGGGCCCCACCTCCCCCACCGCAGCGCTCAGCACCAATTCAGATAACCCAGGCGTATGGCCGGGCAGCAGAGTCGCACAGTTTAACGCCAACTAGCGGTACTACTTCACTAGTTCTTATTTAGTCACTGCGCAACCAAGCTGCAGTGTGGGTTTAGCTCGAGTGTGATTCTCCAGTCACAACGGGTGGTACCCCGAGAAAACCGAGACAGCACCGGGTGGGGTGGTTTTCGACCACTAGCCCCAGCCAGAGACGTAGCCTCCTGAGGCTGTGACCTCAAGCAAGTAACATGACAGCTTAAAGGGAGACCTGGTACAGTCTGTACCAGCGTCCCCTAGTAAAGATCTTTACGGGACAGATTGTAGAGAGGAAACTCTTCCTGACCATGTGCACCCAGAACTCTGGAGTTTAGCAAGGAAAGAGCAGTCTATTACCTTGAAAGGGTTCTAGACTCAGAGACTGTATGGGTCCAGTTGCTGCCTCCCTCCCGGGAGGAACAGGACTGGCTTAGAAATATTCTCCCTCTCATTTGGGAGCAGGATGCAAAAGTGATGGCAAAAGTGGTTATTGAGACCTTTCAAGGGAAATCACAGGAGAAGCTCAGCGTGTGCGGCGCTGATTCTTCAGGAAGACAGGAGACAGGGGAGGAAGTAGAGGAGGACGGGGTAACAAGGCACCCACAGGAGCAGGATTCTGAGAGAGAATCTGCGGCAGAACAAGGGACGGAACTGACATATGAAGGCATCCAGTCTGAAGCCTCACGGGCGCTAGAAGAGATCTATCAGTATGTGACTGATAATAAGAATAAAGTTAGCAAGGAGTCCTCCAATTTCTTGCTACCAAAGATCCTCCGGCTTAAGGTACTCCTCGATCAGCAGCTGTTGAAAAACGCATTTTTTCAGACCAAGAACCAGGGTTTTAATCAAAAGATAGGGGTACTTGAAAAGTAATACTGAAGGGGACCCCAGCCAAGCCCCTCTCGTTCTCTGATATAATCAGAGAACAGAAGGAGAACAAGCAAAGGATAGTAACTGAACCCAGGCAGGAAGAGGATTGGCAGGTAGTTCAAGGCAGATGCCTGGCTACCAGAAAACTGTGCTGATTTACCACAAAGAGGGGGAGGGGAAGTCGGAGGACACAAAAGAAAAGTTAAAGACCATGGACCCAGTTAAGGAGCACCTGAAGGTGCGAAACGTCCGAACGATTGGTAAGGGTGGAATCTTGCTTGAGGCAGAGGACGAGGAGACTCTGCTCAAGCTACATAGTGCCCAGAGAATGGAAGAGTTGGGATTGCGGGTCGGAGACCCAAAAAGACGAGGGTCTAAGATCATACTGTTTGATGTCCCCAGGGAGTATGATACTCCCGAATTTCTGGTCACTTTGTGTGACTAGTGAGAGATTATCTGGTGCCCATGAGGTGCTTCAGATGTAAAGGATATAGGCACATAAAGACAAGTGCAAGTCCCCAAAGGCATGTGGAGGATGCGCAGAAACTGGGCACAAGTTCAGTGAATGTACGAAAAATAATGAGGCAGTTGAGTGTTTTCACTGCCTCAAGGACAAGAAAAAGGAAGTAAACTACAGGGCGGAATCTCCGGATTGCCCTGTTCACCAGCGTATGTTTGCACTGGAACTCAAGAGGACCCAGTATGACTGAGTATCATGCGCTGCTGCGGATTGGGTAGATAAACCTGCATAGGGCTGCAGTGACTACTATGGAACTGTACTGAGTCGGACAGGAGGAACAACTTGACCTGGTATTGATGCAGGAGCCATACCTGCTTCATGGGAAAGTGCCAAGTCTTCAAGGTCGTTTCGTCTTATATGGGGACAAACCTATGGTAGGACTCTGGGTATGTAACCCNGGAAAGTGCCAAGTCTTCAAGGTCGTTTCGTCTTATATGGGGACAAACCTATGGTAGGACTCTGGGTATGTAACCCTGAGATTAATTACATCCTGCTTGAGGCTCTCTCCAACACGCATCACACGTGTTTGAAACTATAAATGGGGGGAGGGAGTATGACGATTGTATCGTTGTACTTCCAATCAAGTGACCCACTTGAACGTCATCTCTCCCAGTGAGATTTGATCGTTCAAAGAGCCAAGGAAAGGAAGATCATAATTGGCGTCGCGATAAATTCCGAATCAGAACTCTGGAATTCCCCTGAAATATACGATAGAGAAGAGGAGGCAAACAGGTATCTGACTGAGAATAACTTGCAGGTAGCTAACACAGCTGGCCATCAAGCGACATATTTGTCGCCTGCCCACGGAACGGAATACCTTGACGTGACCGTAGCAACAGTGCGTGCCCTTGGAAGTATTGGGGACTGGAGAGTTTCAGACGAGCTAGATAGTGACCACAGAATGATTCTGTTCACTATCCGGTTGAATTGAAGTAAGGGAAACAGACCAGAGCGCCTAAGATATATCACAGATAAAGCCAACTGGCCCGTCTTTGACAAAGTGCTGCTACGAAATCTGGACAAGTATAGACACGACAGTGTTGACATGTCTATAAATGAAGGAGCTGAATGTCTGGTAAGTGGAATAATAGGGGCCTGCATGGTGGGATGATGAGCTAGAGATCTTACGAAGGAATATAAGACACTCGAGAAAGTATTTCAAAAGAACTTGCCAGCCTGAAGAGAGACAACAAGCAGTGCAGTGGTACAATGTATTGAGAGGGGAGTACCAGCGGAAGCTAAAGAAAAAGAGACAGCAAGCGTGGAGAACGCTTGTGTCTGAAAAAGGAAATGAANGCATGGAGAACGCTTGTGTCTGAAAAAGGAAATGAAGACCCGTGGGACCTAGTCTACCGGATGGTGTCAAGAAATCTCAGGAGCACAGAGGAGCTTCCAGCTCTAGAGCACGATGAATGTATTTTACTTTCCTTTGAGGAAAACACCAGGCACTTGATGGAAATCTTGTTGTCTGACGATTCTCGGATAGGGGAAAATGAATACCACCGAGACGTGAGAGAGATCTCGGAGGTGGAGATCGGGATTGAGGNAACGATTCTCGGATAGGGGAAAATGAATACCACCGAGACGTGAGAGAGATCTCGGAGGTGGAGATCGGGATTGAGGACACGGCGCCCTTCTCTCTGGAGGAGTTAAGCCTAATTGTCCGCAGGATAAAACTAAAGAAAGCACCAGGTTTGGATGGCCTGACTGGAGAAATGCTTCTCCGAGCTTATCCAAGAATGAAAACTGAGATGCTGGATCTGTTTAACCATTGTCTGGAAACAGGTAGTTTTCCCCGGTGCTGGAAGAGAGGGCTTTTGAAATTTATCTTTAAAGGTGCAGAGAAAAAACCGAGAATGGCCAAATCGTACCGCCCCATTACACTACTATCTTTAATAGGGAAAGTATTGGAACACCTAGTGAACAGACGGATCATGGAATACCTGGACATAGTCCAAGTTATTCATGCAAGACAGTATGGATATATAAAAGGGAAAAGCACTGAGAAAGCCATTATAGACATGGTTAAGCAGGTAAGAAAATATGATGAAGGTTATTTCTGAGCCATCTCCTTGGATATCTCGGGGGCTTACGACAATGCGTGGTGGCCACAGATCCTGTGGCAATTACAGTTGCTAGAATGCCCAANTTGGATATCTCGGGGGCTTACGACAATGCGTGGTGGCCACAGATCCTGTGGCAATTACAGTTGCTAGAATGCCCAATAAACCTTTATGCAGTGATAAAGGATTTCCTGAAAGGAAGATATTGTGTACTACATCTAGAGGAACACAGAGATCAATATGCTCCGTAAAGGATGTCCCCAGGGATTAGTATAGGTCCCATTCTCTGGAACATAATATTCGAAGGATTGCTGCGGCTGACCCTCCCGGCTGGCTGCGTNTGATTAGTATAGGTCCCATTCTCTGGAACATAATATTCGAAGGATTGCTGCGGCTGACCCTCCCGGCTGGCTGCGTGATCTATGGATATGCTGATGACGGGTTACTGCTAATACCAGCATGGACAAGGCGGAAACTGAAGAAGAAAATGGAGAGTTCTCNGGATATGCTGATGACGGGTTACTGCTAATACCAGCATGGACAAGGCGGAAACTGAAGAAGAAAATGGAGAGTTCTCGGGGAAGAATAACGACCTGTGCAGATAATTTCAAGCTGAAGATCTCTGTTGAAAAAAATAACAGCATATTGCTGAAAGGAAACTTCAGAGAAAGCCTGTCATACATTTCGAAGGGCAAGTTGTGAAACTCGTCCAAGAAATGAAGTATTTGGGAGTAATATTTCAAACCCGTCTCGCTTTCATGGCCATGTTCGCTATGCTGTGAACAAGGCCGTAGCGATGTTCCATCGCCTCAGGGTTGTGGAGCCTTCGAACTGGGGACTTGGCTACCACAAGTTAAAGTTAATGTACCGATGTGTATTCCTGGCAGTGGTGACGTATGCTGCAGGTGTATGGTACCTGGAGGTCAACAAGGTTTACGTGAAAAGGAAGGTGATAAGTGCGCAGCATGCTGCGTTACTTGCCATCACTAAGGCCTATAGGACAGCATCAAACGACGCCTTACAGGTACTTGCCGAAGAGCTCCCACTTGTCCTCCTCATAAAGAGCGAGGTGAGATCAGTAGGAAAAAATGGGTGTATCCGATCCCCCAAAGGATGTAAAGGCTCTAAAAGGAAGAACTTTAGATGCTTGGCAAGAATGGTGGGAGAGCTCGGAGAAAGGCAGGCTAACTTATGACATCCTTCCCGATGTTCGGTTGAGGCTGCCTATTAGGTGGCTTAACATGGGTCACTATAGTGCGCAGTTACTGACTGGGCATAGGAATTTCAAGGCAAAGCTATCCTCGATGGCTTTAGTACAAGAACCTTACTGCATGGTGTGCGGGGTACCTGATACCTCCATACACCTCCTAACTGATTGCCCAAAAATGGAGGACCTTCGGGCTTCTTTTGAGGATGATCATGGACAAGTAGACCTCTGGGAAATGCTCTCTAGTAGGGTTTTTTGGCACCAATGGTATTAGAATACCTTACAGAGGCTGGGAAAAAGAATGAGGACTTTGATGTGTGGTGGTTAAGACAGAGCTTAAACCAGACAATAGGCGTGGGCAGGGACGATCCAGAAAACGACAATTCTGAAAATGATTGAACACCTGAATCAAAGTGTAATCTTGGAAGACAATGAGAGAGAATCTGATCGTCCACCCTCACCAACACCTATAGAAGAAACACCAGAAGTGACGGTGCCCATTGTGCTGCAGGCAATGGTACCACAGTGGACTGGGTCTATCCTGCAAATAGTAGACCCAGATGAAATTCAACCAGATAAGACGAACCCACCGGATGAAACAAATCCAGAGAGGCATAAATGATGCATGGCCCTGTGCATGGAATCCAGTCTTGTACGTAAGGGAGGGCTTTGCTCATCTTGCACGCAATATGAGCAAACTCCTAAGGGACTAGAAAAGAAGAGCGGTTTGCGCTCTTGGGAAGGCATGGGAAAATGAGGAGAGAGACAGGAAGGTAGATATGGATGATAGAACCGAAAGGGAAGTCTCTCCGCTCAGAGCACAGGTGAGAAGAAACGAAATGGTACCTTTCTCCGAGAGAATCGTTACCATTGAGTGGCCATCCAATCGGAACACCATCCATGCCGGAGTGCAGGCCTGGCCCTTTGGAGCCCACCCGAAAGAACCCTGGGAACTCTATGATTAAGTCAAACGAGGCACCCAGATCTCAAGACTGGAGGAACCAAACGCCCTGATGGCGGTAGTAGCTCTGCTGGTAAGATCTATGGATGGAGGAGAGAAGATCCTTTTCCCCCATATGGAGTGCGTGGACAGGTTGACCATCGCCCATGTTGGCCTGCCCACAATCAAAGAGGCACTGCTGAGCTTGCTCAAGGAGTGCTTCTGGAGAAGGGGGAAATATTCGACCTGTCCCAGATCTTTAAGACTGCCGTCCGCACATACGGGAGGCTTACTTTTGATCACAGTAAGCCCTTTACAGGGTATACTATGGTCAGGTATTAGTCCTTCATTTCAGTCGGCTCCTTGCAAAAACCCAGACACGACTAACCCAAATGAGACACCACTTCCTGGATAAGACTTGTTACTTTTCGAGGAGTACCAGATGATAACGTCCCCAACGATGGCCCAGGAATGCGATTTGGATAATGGAAGGAACGCAGCTTCTAAGAAAAGGACTGACCGGATGGTCACGAATGGGTAGACGAATGGTGTATGTGAATGAGACGAGCAATGAAAGTCTGCAGTGTGGTTAGACCGATGCGCCCGGAGGGTGAGTAGGCGGGGAACAATTCTGGCTTACCGGTTGCCCCCAAATCTAAGTCCTAACACAGCCCGGGCGCACTGGGCCGAGAATGTGCTAAGGGTATGCCGTCATGCTTAAATTTTCCAGTGAAAGAAGGATAAGCGCGAGCGCGAATAGGATTATGTGTGTGTAAGTATTTAGATTTATGTTTTAAATCCATTTCGACCAGCATGACGGATTTCAAAATCCAAAGTTGCTGACGGTGCCCTGCGATCAAAAAGAGCCGATTTTGATCTTAGCTTGCGGGAGTTTAACGTAAAAGTAGAAAGAAGTGCTCCAGGTATAACCTTTTAATAGGCATCAGCCACCTGGAGGGGAGGTTTGGTGAGGCTAGCGCCGGTTCCACCGGGAACTTTGTTCATATAGTTACAAATGGGATGAGCATGTTTTTCATTTTCTTTCGTAATAAACCCCAAATGTCGCCATGTCATTTAGCGCCCGCATGATTCGAATTTCAGCATTTAGTATAAATCACGATGCAAATCACGATGCACATATAATGGTATGCTTTTGCAATTTGTTTCTCTTTTCTTGTCTCAATTATTGTGGCGTTTCAGTGGTGATAACTACTTGTAATTACCCATATGAATGCACACAAATACAGCTTTGATTTGGTTTGAACAGCTATTAATAAATAAATGTGAAGTAAAGTCTAACGCGGTTTTCTGAGGACTAAAGTTTAAAAGACTTTCTATTATTGAATATTATTCTCACATACCAATTTGAAAAGGATACATTTTGGTGGTTAAATACTTACGGCCGGCTATAGTAAGACAGTAGCTTTAGTTTCGATTTACTGTATGAAATTGACGGTTCTTTTTTCATAAATTTATTTGTAAACATTGACATTTAATTACTGTATAAATTACCTCCAATTTTTTTCAACGGATCGGTTGAATGCAATGCAAAGAAAGTGCCGATAAACTGTTTGTGCTGAAATCGCATAAATTTTACATTTTCTTTGAATTCGTTGCAGGTGGTCAGTTAGGCCTATGCGATATTTTTAATGTAAAGGACCTATCCGCTAGTTATCCTTCCGCATTATCTCAAAGTAAACAATATTCCGTATCATTATTCTGTAGATCATACCAGAACAGCTTTTATATACACTAAAGACCCAAAAAAACTGGTACACCTGCCTAATATCGTGTAGGGCGTCACCGAGCACGCAGAATTGCCGCAAGACAACGTGGCATGGAATCGACTATTGTCTGAAGGTATGCAGGAGGCAATTCACACTATAAATCCTGCAGGGCAGTCCACAAACCCAATCTGCGCCAATTTGAGAAAGGGTTGCACGTCTGTCACGTTTAATGATTCTCGTCAGTCGTCGTTTGTTCCGTTCTTTCACGACCTTTTTCCGGCCGCAGCGATGTAGAAGATGTGATGTTTTACCGGATTCCCTATATTCACGGTACACTCGTGAAATGGTCGTACGCGAACATCCAAATGCTATCACTACCTCGGAGATGCTATGTCCCATCTCTCGTGCGCCGACTATATAACCACGTTCAAACTCACTTAAATCTTGATAACCTGGCATTGTAGCAGCAGTAACCGATCTAGTTTCCGACCGCATCGCGTTACTCTGATTGGTTCCATACCTCTGTTATTTGTATACGCACGCCTATACCAGTTTTTTTGGCTCCTCAGTGTATAAATAGAAAATAAAATTACAAACGTCAATCTCTTTTCACAAATCGGTGTTATTTACTGAAGTTGTGCACATTTTCTGTGTTTACTACAGTAGGTCTTATGTAAATAAATACAGCAGACTTCCACCAAAATTGACTTGGGAGGTAAACTTGGAATTACATACTGTTTTGAACAGCTGATATAAACAATTCAATGGTAATATTTGACTTAACACTTTATGATATTATGGAAAAACATCGGTCTAAAGAAAAAAACTTTTCGAAGTAGGAAAAACTAGTTGCTTAGACTGTCATCATATCATACCACTGCCTCCTTATATGTGTGAACTAAATGCGATCGAACTGGCATAGACTAGAAGCGTTTGATTCGGGAGAATGCATACGGAGAATTGTCACTACATACATTACAGCTGCAAACCAACGAGGCTTTGCGTTCAGTTACAAGTTACACCTAGGATCGAAGAAGAATACTGGAAGAAATACGACTGGGTCATGGATCATAGATTAAAAGAGTTCATAAACCATCTGAGTGACGAAAGGGATTAAACTACTACTAAAAAGTGTGGCATAACATCTTTAAGGTAACTCTGATTTAGCAGTTCCATTGTGACAATATAAAGTAATATGGACATTTGAAAGTTAAATTCTACCTAATTTGTAAATGACTGCATGGAAAAATGTGTTGAATAGTGGCCGGACAGTAATTATGTTTTTTTAAAATAAGTTATCAAAACTTATTTGTGACAGAAATCTGTGTAAGTTACCTCAATATTTTAAAGTGAGACCTGCAGTAGATTGTGGCAAAATGTAGCACACAGTTTTCAGTTTGTCGCAATTTTATAATACAGTATTTATAAAATTTTTAAAGAAATGCATTATAAATAACTAAGGCATGACAATTTCTTGTTCTGTACTCTAATGTGTTATTTTTATCTATGTTGTTTATTTTGTATACATTTATACTGTATTTATTTCTTCGTCTTTGTACAGCTGTCGCGACTTAAATCTCATTTATATAATCTCAAATATAAAAATTTTGTGCTTATACTATTTTGAAAAATTGAACAAACGATGCATTTATTGCCATAAAATAAATTTTAAATATTAAAAATATTAAGGTTTGTGTGATAGAAAGTTGTGTGCTAAGCACGATATCATTCAGAACTAATGTTTTCTGAACAGCATGTACACTGCCTGACCGTTTCTAACTACGTCAAGTTTGGCCGTGCCGTGCCGTGCCGTGCCGTGCCGATGACAATGCCGCGCAGCACTAGGGAGTCAACCCGCCAAGACGTGGCGTGCGAACAGTACAACATGCTTACAATAAACCAAAATAAATTAGCATAGAGTGTATTGAAAGTATTGGAAGAATAATATCAAAAATGTCTCATGAGTGAAACAAATATGGAAAAAAGCCTTATTTAATGACTTGATTTTAGGTTAATTAATTTTTGTTTCCTTTTTATGGGTTACCCCACGTACAAACAAGCAACAAAACTTGCCAAAATAAAGCTTTATATCATTTTACAATTCATGTAAACATGAAACTAAATTTTATTATTAATACATTTTTATATTATGTTGATTTGGTTATCCATTATTTCAGGTGGGCCAGGCAGGAAAACGCCAAGGACGCGCTGGCAAGAACATTTATGCTACGAGGCAGGTAGGTACATTCCCCAGTGTAAAACAACAAGATATCGCCCGTACTCGCTGACTGCTTATTTAGACAAAGTTCAAAAATGTGTTAAACGTTAGGTTAAAGTAAATTAACTGGCTGGCGCGAGTGACAATATCAAAGAAGACAATCCACTCACCAAGAGCGGATGCAAAAAGAAAATCTACGCCATAAACGGAACTCATTTTTGCACAAAGGTAGACATTAGTAGCTCACAGCACGACAACTTTTTAAACAAGTACTTAAAAATAAATTTATCATGCACATTCTAATACTTGGCAAAATATTAACGTGCATGATTGCAATGAATAATACACATAAATCAGCTACACATACATGCGATAGTATCCAACAGGCAAACTTACACTTTGTGCACTAAGTTGCACTAACGTTACACTGCTTTGGAATGCATTACGTTTTTTTAAAATGATTATGACCCTCAAGGAGTATTCCAAATGCGGTATCATGAATGTGCGTGGCGTATGGCGTTATTTCTTTAAAACAAATGACTAGTGGTAAAAAGTCGCATAAGTAATACAGTCATAGGCTGATGATCAAAGAATTTCAACACAATGTCGCCAATATAATACACTCTGCCAAGGTTTTTTTAGTTTCATTTATAGTTTAGTTAATAAAACCCTCTTCTTAACTCCATGTAGGTGCTCTTAACCAAATCGGCATATTACTTGGAATAATACGGCGGAATATAAAAAAGCCTGTCGAATGTGCACAGCTCCTATAAACATACTGCAAAGGCCTACAGGCACGAGGAACGACCAAAAAACTTCACTGCAGTTGACAGTCTTGTGTGAAAGGGCGATCTAGCATTTCTTATACGTATCGGTATCATCCTTAGTATTCCTTTGCTATAATGGATAAAAACTGCAACAACTAGGTGTTTCACAAAAAAAAAATTCTTTATTTGTATTCGTTTTAAATACTATTGAGCTTTCAAACATTAAATGTAACGCCATTTCTTAAAAAAAAATTATGTTCACTAGTTTCTGCATAAACATGTCAGTAAATATATTTTTATGTTTTGGAACATACAATTAATGAAAATATCTAACTCATAAATTTAGACAAAAAAAATTGTGGCGAGGATGTTTTATATGAATAATCAATCACAAATATAAGCATTTTATTGTGTATTAAAAATTTTATTTAAGGATATTTTTGAGTGTATATATATATATATAGTTTGCTGCTGGCTCTAAATTGTCATTAAATAAATTTTTGCTAAGCATAAACTAAAATAAGTTTAAACAAAGCTTTTCAATTTTCGCTTGTTTTTTTTAATAGTTTGCTTAACTTCACCTGTGTTTTCCTCAAACAGCGAAGTTGCAAATTTGACACGACTATGCAAAATATTCTACGCAAGCTATTACTATTTTTGGAGGGAGAATGATGTAAGATATGATATCTGCTAGTTAAACAAATACGATTAGTTAAAATTTAGTTTTTAGCAGCATTAAATAACAGAGTCAGAAATTTTAATTTTCAGTGTATAATTTTTGCACTAGACTTGCATCTAGACAATCATTCCCAACCACTGTTTTTATCACATCTTCAACAAAGCACTCATTTTCTGGAAGTAACTGAAGACGCAAATACAGGGAAGTGATTAATGATAAGGTATTTGCACGTTACATAATAGCAGCGTTGTTACGTTTCATCTGCAAGTAAGATTTCATTGGAATCCCCAGCTAAAGTAGCAAACCCACAGGCGAGGAAGACCTACAGTCTGGTCTGAATATTAATCCTGGTGGGAGCATTTTCAGCGCTCACTTACCCCTCGATGCCCTCGTTTCCTGCTGTAT
>NQII01003047.1:0-10307 GCA_002778355.1 Clitarchus hookeri | reverse complement strand
CAAAAGAACATATGAGACATAAGGGCAGACTAGAGTGATACAAAGGTACATTGCCGAATACAGGGCCTATCAGCTATTGCTAAGAAAGAAAATACAAGTATCGTGGGAACAGCTGGTGCCTGAGAAGGGAAACGAGGTCCTCTGGGGATTGGTTTACTTACTTTGTGCTGGTAAGTTACGCTTACCTTTTTCTGTTCCGGCTTTAATGAACGGAGGAAAGGCATTACTCTCTTTAGAAGTGAATGCTCAAATTGTTCTTAACATGTTGTTGCCAGACGATACTGAGGAGGGGGAAGGACGATACCATCAATTTATTAGGACCGAAAGTAGCAAGGACCCTGATATGGTCGACACTTCTGAGTTCTCATTAGAAGAACTAGAGGATATAATAAAGAATATCATGTTGAAGAAAGCTCCGAGGATGGATATGTTACAGGGGAAATCCTGTTATGGCTGTCCCAAGAATTAAAGGTGCCATGATTGGCATATTCGATGACTATCTAAGCCAGGGCACCTTCCCTAGGTCCTGGAAACAAGGCCTGCTGAAGGTGTAGATACTGTTGCAGTTTCTGGATATTACAGATGGGTTACATCACAGACAATATGGGCTTCGTCGTGAAAAGGGAACATAATTGGCAATTTTGAACATGGTCAACCAATTTAAAAGCAGCACTGAGCCATATGTTATGGCAATATTACTTGACATTTCCGGACCATTCGAAAACGCATGGTGGCCATACATACTGTGGAGGTTACGACAATTTGAAAGTCCCAGGAATCTTTATATAGCGGTTAGAGATTTCCTACAAGAAAGGTTATGTATGTATGAGCTAGGTTCCCTCAGGTTTGAAAAGAGACTAAGTAAGGGATGTCCCAAGGGATCTGTTCTGGGTCCTGTTTTGTGGAACGCACTCTTCGATGAGATTCTGTGTTTAAGTCTGCCTGAGGGCTGCATGGACTTCGAATATGTAGATAATGGTCTGTTGTTAATTGCTGCGTGGTCTATAAAAGAACTGGCGACCAGAGCAGAGCTTGCATTCAAGACAATCCGAGATTGGGCTAGGGATGTGAAGCTCACATTCGCGGTTGATAATACCAATGCAATTCTAGTCAAAACGAGACTCAAACGACTCCCAATCGTTCATTTCAATGAACATGTGGTGAGGTTTTTGGAGTATTTGAAATACCTTGGGGTATTGATAGATGACCATCTCACATTCTGAGGACATGTTCGCTATCTTGCGGACAAGGTCGTTGCTCTCTTATACAAGTTAAGAGCAGTAGGATCAGCAGGTTGGGGATTGAATTTCCGAACATTGAATATTAGGCACGAGAGTGTTTTTGTGCCCATCATCATGGATGGGAGTGCGGTTTGGTATAGGATAGTTCCACAAGTGCATGTTAAGAGAGTGCTCATTAAAGCACAAAGAGCTGCCTTGCTGGCAGTCACCAGGGCATATCGAACATCCAACGATTCATTGTATGTACTTGCCAAAGCCATACCCATTGACCTGCTAATTGAGAAAAGAGGAAGAATGTTCGAGTTTGCTCATGGTGAGAAGATACCACATGAGACAAGGAAAGTGTGCTGTCGGACAACTTTGGCAAGAAGGCAGGATCGTTTGGATAAGTCAATAAAGGGTAGATACACTTATAGTGTAATTTATAGTTAACTGACAGAATTAATATGAAATGGTTGTACATTGTATGTTATTCTGCTTAGTTTCTGACTAGTCATGGCAACTTCAATGCTAAGATGTTTGGATTTGCACTGGTTGACTCTCCATACTATATGGTATGTGGAGCACCTTATAGTGTAGAACATGTTTTCCATGAATGTAGCAAGGTTAAGAATCTACACTTGGCACACAAGGGCGTACGGAGTGATTGGTGTGCCGAGAACACTCAAGGACAAGAATAGAGTTAAGGCCTTGCTTGCCCTATTAAATTATTATGACAAGGTTGGAGGAGTTCGATGTTTGGTGGTCCAACAGGGATCAATCGGGGCGAGGGGATTCTTCAGACACCAGCAATGACTAAGACCAATCACGAACATATTAATGTGGACAGCAGCGCTGTGGTCAGTGTTGCTGAAGACATGACTGTGAATAATGTCGGTGGTACTGGCTGGCATTTGCATGGTTGGCCTTGCTCTTGTGATCCAGTTGTCTTTGTCAGGGAGCATTCTCTGGCGTCTGCCAGAGTATAGCCGAGATGGTTCGCGATGCAACAAAACAAGAAGACTATCAGATAAAAACAGGAGTGGTGCTGGGGGATGAACCCACTCCAGGTCCCAGTGTCGTTGTGCAGAAGGAACCTCGGGAAGTTGAGGTCGAAAGGGAAATGAAAATATGGGGAAATAAATTCAGATATCGGAGGACTGTCTGCACTGTGGTACATACAGCTTGGCCTGACAATAGCAATCGGATTGACGTATCGATGCAGACTGACCCAATATGGGCGGACATCAAGAGCCTAGCTTTCGAGGATCGAGAGACCCACTTTATTGATGGCAGCGCTAGCAGTATTACATCGGCAAATTAATGTAGGAAACCGTATAGTGTTTTCAAGGTTTGAGTCTGTGGACACGATATTAGTACCCCAGAACACCCTGCTCACTGATTATGAGACGTTAATATATCTGATTACTTAGAGTAATCGATGCAGAGGAATTGACTTTGACCCTGCGATGATTTACCCAGACGTAGTGAGGACCTATTGTCGTATGACATTTGACTACACAAAACCCTTTGAGGGTTACCATGTGGTCCATTACTAGACTCACTAATGACGATACCCTACCATGATGTTGGAGATGTTCCTGGCTGACTGCTGTGGCCGGTGGATCTCTCGGACTGCATGGTGGATAGTTGTTATGGAGAAGAACGAATATGAAAACCTTTAATATGGAGTCGCGACGAGGTCTAGGCATACTTTACTTGGCGCTAAAACTGTGTATGCCCTAGGAAACTTCTCCATATTAACATCATGGTAGGAACACCTGAACTGACTCTAAAATAGCCTTCATGGATTAGACAAGAAAATGCCACCAGAGTATGCAATCAAGGCTAAGGCTTAGGAGTGGAATATTTGGTGCCTGAAGAGGCACAGATTTTAAGAATGTGACAAAATTTTAATGAGACAAGTGGAGATAGCCTGTCATATGAAATGACTCGCCCCTGAGTGAGAGTGGTCTCGTGAGACGGTACATGAGTGCTGTTACCACGTCTGTGCTCTCCCTCAGGCCCAATGCTTGATCTCAGGGGCTTTTAATGACATACATGAAAATACTGCCATGCATTTTAACGAGTTACAGAAGGAAAAGGCACGGATTGTACTTTAGAATAGACTTAGAGTAGGCGTTCAGCTACACTGCAGTTTTTAATTAGTTTTAGCAAAAAATTTCCGGCGGTACCACAGCAAAGATGGGTCTTTTAAAATGTTAACCTATAACAACTGACAGGTTTATTCTGGTAATACCCTATTGAGGGCTCAGTTATTGGGAAGTAGGTAAGCCAGAACGGTATTGTCAGGAATCTCTGTGTATGCACATTGTGTGCGAACGCAGTAAGAGAGTATGTTAATATGTTTTGATACATATTGAATTCATTTCGGACACTACATGGCGGTGCAAAATTTGCAAAGTTCCCTGTGGTGCTTGAGATCAAAAAGAGCTGATCTTAACTTTTGTTTGCGGGGATTAACGTAAGTTAGAAAGCAGTGTTCCAGTTATGNGATCTTAACTTTTGTTTGCGGGGATTAACGTAAGTTAGAAAGCAGTGTTCCAGTTATGAACTTTGTATGGTTGTCGACCACCTGGAGGGGAGGTTTGGAGAGGAAAGCGCCGGTTCCACCGGAAACTTTATATGCACATTGTGTATTTTTCCACCAAAATTAGCATTGCCATAGGCCTGTTCACTTTATGCATGCGTCAGTCAAGTGAAACTGTGATATTAATATACATGAAGCATATTTTATAAATGTGCTAATTCTAACTTTTACATGAATTAAAAAAAAAACAAAAAACGAAAGTAATAATTTTAATATTAACAAACTTCTACTTAACATTTTTAATTCAAAAGTTNTAAAAAAAAAACAAAAAACGAAAGTAATAATTTTAATATTAACAAACTTCTACTTAACATTTTTAATTCAAAAGTTTAAACATTGAACTACGTTCTATCCGTCGTTGCCAACATTACCGGCCGCGTGCCATTAAATATATACACGTAGGCAGGTCCAGTTACATTTTTCAAAGGTTGATTTCAAAAGTGCTCACTTAACCATGAACAGCCCAATATGGCGCCGGGATATAGACATGCAGTCGTCGGTTCCGATATAGTTGGATTCACTTTAAAAATATGCGCCAGTAGACATGCAAAACAGTTAACTTAGGTCTCTAATTTTTAAAAACTTAAGATTTGATAGATAACATATTTTATGAATAAATATATCTGCACACAACATCGTATTCGAACCAATTATGAAAATATTCACGACCAAAGATACATTATGCGCTATAGTTATGTTTTAAAAGCTCGTCACTAGATTTTAAGTATTCCTCTTTATTACAATGTGGGAGCTGACATACGGAGGCATGTAATAAAAATTTCTGCCTTCATATTAGAACTTATTTCTAAAAAATACTGGACTGTAGATACATTACACAATATTTGTTTAATTTTTTTNCTGCCTTCATATTAGAACTTATTTCTAAAAAATACTGGACTGTAGATACATTACACAATATTTGTTTAATTTTTTTAAAATGCATAACATTTTTTATAATCATATGGGCACTTAACATATTATTCGTAAATTTCTTCAAAATAAAAATGGTTGTAGACATGTCATGTTAACTTTACAAACATTTCATGAAAGACTTATGACTTAATTGACCACATCATCTTGGTCTAAGTCATGAATAATACCTGTGATGTGAATTTGTTGGCTATATCTTGAATGGGTGAGGAATGGCTGACAACTATGCTTATATGAAGATTTAAGGCATAACTGACCACATCACNGCTATATCTTGAATGGGTGAGGAATGGCTGACAACTATGCTTATATGAAGATTTAAGGCATAACTGACCACATCACATTTATTGATTTCAGGAGAGCTGTAACTGTGATATATATTTCACAGCTATAACTTAAATGGTTTGAAAATGGCGGCCAAGTATGATTGATAAGAAGGGTTGAGGCAAAATGTGCATTATCACCTTAATCTAGGTCACGAGTGGTATCTATGATGTNGTATGATTGATAAGAAGGGTTGAGGCAAAATGTGCATTATCACCTTAATCTAGGTCACGAGTGGTATCTATGATGTTTATAGCCTCAATTGATGGAAAATGGCAGCTAAATATGTTTATAAAGGTTTAGTAGATAATGAGCAATAAAATTTTGGTCTAGGCATTAGCAATACTTCTGATATGCATTTGATGACTATAGATTCAATGGGCAGAAAATTGTAGTCAGCTNAGGTCTAGGCATTAGCAATACTTCTGATATGCATTTGATGACTATAGATTCAATGGGCAGAAAATTGTAGTCAGCTATGCTTACAAGGAGCTTAAGGGATTATTGACCTAATGGCTGTGATATGAATTTTATGGCTTTAACTTCGAGGGATGGATAATTGTGTAAATTTATGCTTATAAAAAAGGCTTGAGCCATAATTCAATTTTCATCTTGGTTAGACTTGCACTTTTCTGATATGTTCCCATTTACATGTGTCTAAATCCAGTAGTCGTTAAATGATGTCCAGATGTGCTTATACACTGAGACGACAAAAGTCATGGGATACCTCCTAATATCGTGTCGGACCTCCTTTTGCCCGGCGAAGTGCAGCAACTCGACGTGGCATGGACTCAACAAGTCGTTGGAAGTCCCCGGAAGAAATATTGAGCCATGCTGCCTCTATAGACGTCCATAATTGCGAAAGTGTTGCCGTGTGCAGGAGTTTGTGCACGAACTGACTTCTCGATTATGTCCCATAAATATTCGATGGCAGTTCCTTGTTGAAAACTTCGGTCCATGGATTCGTGGGGTCTGCGCCACACTCGAAACCTACCATCAGCTCTTACCAACTGAAATCGGGACTCATCTGACCAAGTTTAGGGTCCAAACGATATGGTCACGAGCCCAGGAGAGGCGCTGCAGGCGATGTCGTGCTGTTAGTAAAGGTACTCGAGTCGGTCTTCTGCTGGCATAGCCCAGTACAGCAAAAGTTCGCCGCACTGTCCTAACGGACACGTCCGTCGTACGTCCCACATTGATTCCTGCGGTTATTTCACGCAGTGTTGCTTGTCTGTTAACACTGACTATTCTGTGCTTACGTCGTTGGTCTTGGTCATTAAGTGCAGATGGTCGGCCACTGCGTTGTCCCTGGTTGGAAGTTATGCCTGAAATTAGGTATTCTGGGCACACTCTTGACACTGTGGATCTCGTAATGTTGAATTCTCTAACCATTTCCGAAATGGAATGTCCCATGCGTTTAGCTCCAACTACCATTCCGCGTTCAAAGTCTGTTAATTCCGTCATGCGGCCATAATCACGCCAGAAACCTTTTCACATAAATTACTTGACTACAAATGAAAGCCCAACCAATGCACTGCCTATTTATACATTTTGTACGTGATACTACTGCCATCTGTATATTTGCATATTGCTATCCCATGACTTTTGTCACCTCTGTGTAAGTTCGTGCGTATCCGACATAGACATAATGCACTTAAACACGACCTGAGGTAAGCCAACTACTGTTCTGTATTCGTGGCTCAGGCTCATTATATAATTATTTAAAAAAACTTAAGCTCATGCATATGTCTACTAAAGTCAATATGGCAACGAACAAATAAGAATAATCAAAGTTTATGGGGTTACATTAGCATTCGACTCGAAACACGATTCAGAAAATATATAACTTTTGGTATATTTGCATACACAATTCTATGCTTATAAAATTCAATATGGTGCTGGTCAGTGCCTCATAATCACATTTTCTGTCATAATATTGGAATTCCCTTTTGAAAATACGAATTCGTAGTCATACTACTCGATATACTAATTTAAACATGTATTTATTTAAATAGATACCTTTTATTTATAAAATTATGCTTTTCAAAATATATGGCTGCGGCATCATATACTACAAATATATGTTGCAAATGAGAATCCAAATACACATTGCTCGACATAATCTTTTCTGTAAGTTTTAAAAGTGAAATAAAATACTTTATATTAATCACAGAACTTTTATTTATAACATTCATTTTTGTATAATTAATGGATATTACGTTAAACAAATAATCTTGAAAATACGAATACATAGGCAAGTCGCTCGATACACTTTTGTCTGCAAGTTTAAAATTTAACCTCTTATTTATAAAATTACACATTTGCAGTGCCTTGTCAACTTGACTGTTGTATAAGTTAATATAATGGACATATCTAACAAAGATTATATGTGCAAACAAACTACAAGAAACAATTATTATGTACAAACAATAATTGTATTTAATACATTTTTTCAGAATACAAAATTATTATTTCTAAGATTATTATACTCATTGCTGTCCACCGACATCTAGGTCTGTGGTAAATTGGAATGTGTGTTGTCGAGTTTAAAATAGTGAAAGTTAATGGTACTGCCCACCAGAGCATGTGAACACTCACACTTTTAATGTAGGTGTGAAATTCACTTATCATTTGCTATCCTACAGAGAGAGAAAACACTCATGTACTTATTATTTATGTCTACAAATACAAAGAAAAGGAACTATCAGCAAAATTATTGATATGACACATTGGTGCAGGGATACTGATTTTTAAAGACTTAACACTAATCGTTTGTAAATGTAAGCTAACTATGTCTATAAAAGTACTTGGGGGCTTAACATATGAGTAATTGCCATGCTCATGCATTTGAAACATCTCATTATTGATACGACATATTGGTGCAGGGATACTGATTTTCAAGGACCCAACTCTAATCGTTTGCAAATTTAAGCTAACTATGCTTATAAAGTACTTGCCTATACATATGGATGTTATCAGGATGCATATTGGTGAATACATACAGAATTTCGAGGAGCTAGCCTGGATGGTTCGTGATTTATGCATATCTATGCTTATAACCTCATTACATCTCAAACTTTATATTTTCATTACCTCTCAAATATACATATCCCAATTTTTATTTTTATATAAACATCATGCAAACCTATACTGACATCCATGTCCTGGTGGCTCAGTTGACTAGTGCATCTGTCTACCAATCCTAGGACTGGCAGTTCGCTGTTCCTCACCTCCTCAGCTAATTTTGCATTAAACCATACCACATCGATAGAGGCGAGCGTCTGCAAACAGCATATGGAACATCACTCTTAGCCTCCAGATGACACCAGTGCTCCTAGCTGCCGATGACGATATCAAGCGACACTAGTGCTGCCTAGAAGACTGTGGAGGAACCACTATGGCACCCTTGGTAGGCAATTAAAGAAACTTCCAAGATGGCGACCGATAATAGCACCACCTAGTAGACGATATGAGAACCACGATGGTGGACGAAACAATATGGCGGCCTGGCACGCCCCCTACCAATAGCTGATGTAAACAAAAGACAAGTGGAAACAAGATGATCGACAAGATGGTGGACAGCAAAAACCAGATGGAGGATGGTGAAAAGAAGATAGCAGATTGCAAAAACCAGATGGTGGACAAGATGGCAAACTCAAAAACACGATGTCGTGCTCAAAACTAAGATGACAGACTCAAAAACAAGATTATGAACTCAAAAAGGTTACGGTGAAAGTAATTTAAGATGGTGGATACAAGATGGCTGCTTGTCCTCTGGTCCTCACTCAAGACCCATTGTCCCAGAAGCCCCATAATCAATCTCTGCCAGATGCCATGTGAAGGAATGTCAGAGCAGGAGGTAATAAGGTGGAATAACAGAGCATGAACTGGAAAATTATAGAAAGATGATAGCGGCATGGAATGACAAACGGAGGTCAAGGTCAAAGGTAAAAGTAGGTCAAAGGTCAAGGGGTGTGTGTGTTTAAAAAACATGTGTACAAACTCGGGCACATGATTCGTGACCGGAAAATAGGAAGATTGTTATATGACACCCATGGTCCATCTCAAATGATACGGGCAGTAGAAGCCCTTAAATGGGGAGGGCGACAAGCATATCACGTGCGATGTTATGCAAAGTACTTCCGTTAGAGAAATACAACTTGGTATTCGGAGTAATTAAACCAAGATATTGGATAAAATGAAGGTATGGTACGTCGTACACATCCCTATAATGTATATAATAGGGTTTGGCACCATTTGATAGCATGCAACATTTACACAGTGAGGTTAAATTGATTGTGAATACCATCGGATGGATCAGGACGCCGTAATTAGAAAATAAGAAGGCCCCTTAGTTGCAACGCTCAAGGACGCACCGTTTCCGGTTCAATCTCAAACTACGTGCTCAGTGATAGCAATATCATGGTCTGGTGAGTAGGTAACCCTTCCTGCACCCGAAGGAATACAGAAGGGATTCCCCGCCAAATGAGTATGGCCAGGAACCAACACGCAGCAAACAGATTAGCATTAGGAAGTCTGCTACACCAAATTGTACCTGCGTATGTGGCAGACTGTGCAGCACAGGGTAGAGACGAAGAAAACAGTATGTTGGTTGCACTGGCTAACTGTCGCAGTACCCGTGTTAAACCCACATTTGGTGCATCCAGTGATGATATGTGATGTACAATGCAGTCGGTGTTGCGACACGTAGTCCCAGTAGCATGTGTCTGTACTAATNGTCCAGTGATGATATGTGATGTACAATGCAGTCGGTGTTGCGACACGTAGTCCCAGTAGCATGTGTCTGTACTAATGTGTGTAAACACATGTAAATTACTTGACATAGTAATGCGTCATCGGTACTGAAGGCACTAAATACCTGCCAGCACAACGGAACAGACACTTCAATCATTCTAGATAATGCAGGAGGCGTATCACAACTAATTTCCTAACAAATGTTCGAAGTGTGTCCCTCCAATGCCAATGCAGTACTTCATACGGCGTATTAGAGACTACCGGATGCATTGAAAAACACTTGGTGTGTCTCGCACTTGGTCGAAGGCAGCCATGACCCTCGCTAACAGGTCATCTTCAGATTCCACGGGTGTCTCGTACTAACACGCCTTATGGATTCCCCACAGCCAGAAATCTAATGTCGTAAGGTCCGGGTAGCGTGGTGGCCAAGGACGAGGCGCACCCCGTTATATCCAAAGTGCGGGATA
>NQII01003046.1:261727-297015 GCA_002778355.1 Clitarchus hookeri | reverse complement strand
AAGAAACACCAGATTTCAAACAGCACCAAGAATTTCTGTGCCGGGTTCGCCCAGAAGTGGAGTGGACCACACACAGTGATAAAGCCGCTGGGGTACACCACCTACCTCATCAGGCTTAACAGCAGGAGGAGGGCCGCCGTCCACCGCGACGACCTCAGATTGGCAGTGGGGACGACAAACCTCACGACGCCAGATCAGCAGGTTGGCGAGCACCACCCGAACAATGCAACCAACGACGACGCAAGGGAGGTCGGGATGCAGAGCCCCGACAGTGATATGCTAGTATACTACTTTTGACAAAGTTGTACTAAAGAGTGTATGAATCAATGGGTGGGGTGCTCCTCTCACAAAATTCTTTCCTTGGCTCAGGTGAGAAAAATTATTTTCCTGCCATGGCATGGGAATTCCCTCCCTGAAGAGTAATAATGAATGATGAGTGATATAAGGAATCGCTTCCTCATACAAATTATAACAATGAATTTTGATGCCTACTTTAAATGGAAAATACTGGCTGGGAAAAACACAAGGCCAGAGGTGACTAAGATATACTGACTGCTAAAAATGTATCGTTATAAATAAATTATACACATCGAATTTTTATTGTTTTTTTTTTTTCGAAAATTTTGACCTAATATACTGCCAGTGTTGTTACTTTAGGTATAATATACGACTTAAAAGAAACTTGAATCTTACAAATGATGTGCATGTTATTTTAGCTTCTAGTCACATCATGTCATTGTATTTATACCAAATCTCCAAAAGTCTCAAGTTCACTTAAAAGTGCCACCCTCTTTTTTCGTTCTGCAACAAGTTTTATTCACGCCCTGGATGTAACACAAATACAGTGTAATCAAGTTACACAAAACTCCTTTTTTTTTACAAACTCGGAGGCTTGTATAACCAAATAAAAACGAGTAATTTTGATAGCTGTTGGGGCAGTTGCTCAGCCATTTTTGGGAACATGCACCGAATACGAAACTCGATCTACTTCATCTTCAGTCGACTGTTGAAATACGCGCAGTTAGAAGCATTTTTCTTTCTATCTGAGGTTGTATTTTCAAAGTGCTCAAGTATCCTGATGCATACTGGACTACATTTGCCACTTCTTTTTCTGGACACAGAGTTCTTAAGAATACATATGTGAAACAGCAGCATATTTGGCGAATCNTACATTTGCCACTTCTTTTTCTGGACACAGAGTTCTTAAGAATACATATGTGAAACAGCAGCATATTTGGCGAATCTAGCAGCACATGCCAGCAGAATGAGGTCGCTGCCCGGCAACATCTCGGAATGGGGGTTGACGATCAGCATCTGGTAACCTAATAGCCAGCAGGCAGCCCAGCTTCGTCTATGCATACTTATTTATCTACTGTGAGCTGCGGATTTTACCTGTGGGCCAGCTCTTAACTCNCAGCCCAGCTTCGTCTATGCATACTTATTTATCTACTGTGAGCTGCGGATTTTACCTGTGGGCCAGCTCTTAACTCCCGGGTGGCAGGTTGGGAAGGTGGTACTGCTGAATGTGGAGCAAGTGGTCTGGTGCCAGGTTGCCTCTCTGGAACGTGCTGCAGACAAAAGTTAAGCTCAATTTACAATATAAAAATTAAGCATTAATTTATGTGCTATATGCATGTACATAAGTACTGTAAGTGTTTATCTTATGTATCGGTTTCCAAAGCCACTTAATATGACATGTGTGTTATTAGGAATATCATAAGCATTACAAAATAGTTATATTGGGTTTACAACAGAAAACTTAAATGGGCTATGACATGCACAGAAGAACTGAGAGTGGGCAATCGCATGTATTGGTTTCCAATGGTACTTAGCAGGTCACGTGTGTTGTTGGGATTCTCTTAATAATTAAAATAAATACCTACCTTGCTATAATTTAAATATTTTGCTATAATTTATATATTAAGTGAGACTTGTAAGGCGACGACCAATTAAAACAGAGCAGTCGGTGTTATTGGTGTGATACTGTTATTTACAGTTAAGTAAGTATAAAAATCATTAAAAAGGCTTGTGCATGCTCATATTCATGATTAAATTTGTTCACAAAAATAATCTTTTCTGATAGGAAATATCTACTTTGAAGTATGCTCGACTTACATATTGCAATATTATACGATGTTACATCAGGAACAAAAGAACAGGCTAGTCGCAAGAATTAATTGAATGGACTTAAGAATTATCGAGTAAATTATGAATCGTAAATTGTTTCGTGTGTGAAAAACACACTATAAATATAATTCCTAGCATGCAATTCTTGGATTCTAAACCCAGCATTACCTGTGGGCCAGCTCTTAACTCGCTGGCGGCAGGTTGGGGAGGTGGTACTACCGGACGTAGAGCGGGCGGTCTGGTGTCAATTCGTCTGCCTGGATCACGCTGCAGTCAAAAGTCAGTTGCATATTAGTACATCTCTAGTCTCCACTAATACTTTTTACTGCTATTGCCAGCGGTGCTCTCAAGAATTGATTTGGGTAGGGGTTGGGGACAAGTTGTGCCAGTTGTGTTGGCAATTGTTTCACATCTCTATTAATTCTTTTCTTATTTATTTAGTATTTAACCAAATAACTTTTTTTTATTGGAAAGTGCTTTAGTTATGATTAATAATTTTGTTTGTTCACATTAAAGTTGCAAAACAAAAGTTATCATCTGAAAATTGTGTAATGTTTAAATATTTATCTGTTGTTTTATTTTATGAAATTTGTTTGAAAAATAATTTTATTAATGTTTTCTAAGTATTGACGTACATTATATTGGGTAAATTCTTAATTCCCAATTATCAAAATGGAAAAAGTAATTTTTAAATTATTATACATCTTTCTTGACTTTCGATTTGTGTATCGATTAATCGCTAGAGAACATGTAGTCCCGAGCATACATAGTTAAATAAAAATTACCGCTCAGGTTACTTTCTTCTTCTTCGTATTCTCGCCAATAGCATGTAGTCATCTTACTTTACGAACTTGTGGGATCTTTCATCGTATTGTGATTAAACAGTGTTTTTAGCTGCTGTTTTGGTTAAGTTTGTTTGCGGATATTCTATTTTGCGACATGGTCGTATTATTTGTGTTTACGAACGTTTTTTTAAGCATTTTGGGGTTTTTTTTTACAGGCATTATCTTAACATGGCTTAACCGTGTGGCCAACCTTTTCGTACTTATTGTGATGTTAGCCGCACACCCAATTGTGGCATGGTCGTTTTGACCATGATTCCACTTCTTTGGCCAGCACTGTAGTTATGTCTGAAATGCAGTTTTTACATACAACTAACCTCTAAATTATGTTTTTCTGCTGCATGTGCTTGGCAGTGCTCCGAACTTTCTTTCTTCTGACACGTTTGTAGTTCAATAATTAATTAATTTTGTTTATACATTTCAATGACGATTTTTTTTGTTTATTTCTTTATTTAAAGTCAAATAATGTAAAAATAAAGTGTTGCATGTAATGTAAAATTTCNACGATTTTTTTTGTTTATTTCTTTATTTAAAGTCAAATAATGTAAAAATAAAGTGTTGCATGTAATGTAAAATTTCAAATGAAGCGATCGCGGTTACCCGTCAATATAGTCATGGCCATATAATTTAACAACAAAATAAGAGAGATGATAATATATTAATGGTCATAATATATATATAAAAGTAATACTCATCACTTTATAAGAGAGAAATAAAGTATTATTTATTTATACATACATATATATCTGTTGTGGCTGAGAGGAAGAAAAGTTCAATATATACATTGTTCTAAGAAAATAAGCATTTATTTTATTTACTTCCTCAATTATCGCCGATGGATAATATATAATTTTATAACCATGATGTTGTGATTGATAAAAATTTGAGCTACACTATGACCGTACCTAATACTTACTTTATACCTTTTTTTGTAATCAGTAAAACAGGAGCGCNAAAAATTTGAGCTACACTATGACCGTACCTAATACTTACTTTATACCTTTTTTTGTAATCAGTAAAACAGGAGCGCACCCATATATTGTGCTTTCTGTTATACCTTTCTGTTATATACCCTAGTCCCACTTTCCATTTATGTGCCATCCTCGTGACGTAATGAGAGCACCTATTGATGCTCAAGTTCACGACACGAAGGTGCTACATAACGAAGCTCTTCCCAGAAGTAATATCGAACATGAAAGTAAGAAACCAGAGAGAAGAAAAAAAAAATCACTTCAGTATTCACAAATGTTTACCTGGTACTTTTAATTCAACGTTAAAGCGTGGAACTACTTNAAAAAAAAAAATCACTTCAGTATTCACAAATGTTTACCTGGTACTTTTAATTCAACGTTAAAGCGTGGAACTACTTTCATCCCGTCGTTACCTACGTCACTGGCCGCATGCCAGTCAGTGTACGTGTTAAAATATGTGAAGATATGAAGCCGTGATGCAGATTTCAAAAGTGTTCGTTTAGCCATGAACAGCAAATATAGGGATTGAGTGTTCTAAGAGTGTCAAGTAACTAAAGCCCCTNCAAAAGTGTTCGTTTAGCCATGAACAGCAAATATAGGGATTGAGTGTTCTAAGAGTGTCAAGTAACTAAAGCCCCTGGCACAATAGGCGGTTGGTTGATGTTTGTGTTTTGTGTTTGGAGATGTAGAAGAACAGTGCTGTACATGTGAGATGGCACAATTTCCGGTTGATGGTTGGTAATGTTGATGGTTGGTGTTNCAAAAGTGTTCGTTTAGCCATGAACAGCAAATATAGGGATTGAGTGTTCTAAGAGTGTCAAGTAACTAAAGCCCCTAGCACAATAGGCGGTTGGTTGATGTTTGTGTTTTGTGTTTGGAGCTGTAGAAGAACAGTGCTGTACATGTGAGATGGCACAATTTCCGGTTGATGGTTGGTAATGTTGATGGTTGGTGTTGTAGCGAGTTGGGATACAGTTAACTTTTACAACCAACTGACCAAATGAAGAGCGCTCTTTAGGTTCTGAACAAGTAAAAGGGGAAAATATTTGAAATGGCAGAATACCTAATTTTACAGTGTTTTTGTTGATCTGATCACAAAATAATTTAAGCATCATCCTGTCTAACTATTGGCTCATTTTTGGCCTGTGGTTATAATTACTGTTAAACAAATATGTACATAGAAATAACTCAACCTATTATGTTTTTACGTTAATAGATTTTTGTTTAGCTGTGTGGTGACACAAAACGCGTGTTCTGCAGTGGACGCTAAGTGTGTGAACTTCGTGAAGTCTCTAAACATCTTCAATGAATGTACATGTAACTGACCTTCTGACCTCCCTAGTAACCACATAAACTTTAACAGGCATTTGTACACTCAAACGATNGTAACCACATAAACTTTAACAGGCATTTGTACACTCAAACGATCATGTAATTTGAATATTATAACATTATTTATAACTGTGACCATTTTCACCTTCTACCAGGCGCTTGAACTGCGTTCCAAAGAGTTATAAATNCTAAGTGTGTGAACTTCGTGAAGTCTCTAAACATCTTCAATGAATGTACATGTAACTGACCTTCTGACCTCCCTAGCAACCACATAAACTTTAAGAGGCATTTGTACACTCAAACGATCATGTCATTTGAATATAACATTATTTATAACTGTGACCATTTTCACCTTCTACCAGGCGCTTGAACTGCGTTCCAAAGAGTTATAAATACGCATTGCTATTAAACTTGCATCCAATGTGCTGATCTACGAGAATAACTCGCACTTCAGATGAGGCCTGTTGAGTGGTCTCAAGACGTCATGCACATTAGAAACGCCATTTCAGAGCACTCCAACATAGCTCAAAACTGCTTTTCGAAAGCGCAGTATCTCAAAACACACATCGCCAGATATGTACTAAAATACTCAAGTGCCCTGCACTGAATATTTCCGAAAACTTCCCACTAATAAAATTACCGCGTCACAGCTTGAAGTCCCACAGATACTCCCAGCACGACGAGAACATTGCACGCCAATAAAGAGCCTTGTATTTAGCAACGATGGTGCACTTTATNTGACCGCGTCACAGCTTGAAGTCCCACAGATACTCCCAGCACGACGAGAACATTGCACGCCAATAAAGAGCCTTGTATTTAGCAACGATGGTGCACTTTATGCGTGTAACATTGTAGCCCTTATCGTTCCCGGTCATCCGGGTGTCAGATGTGGACAATAGCTCCAATCCAGGTAGGCGGGCCCCTTAATGTAGTTGAAATACTGAAGGTTTGACTTACATCAAGNTGTGGACAATAGCTCCAATCCAGGTAGGCGGGCCCCTTAATGTAGTTGAAATACTGAAGGTTTGACTTACATCAAGTTTCGGAGCTGGCATCGTCTCCTTGACTGCCCTAGTATCGCTCCAGCAGATAGGGACGCAGGAGTCGTCCACGTCCTTCTTCACGGCAGGTATTGGCTTGACCTTCAGTTCTTCCTTGGCCAGCTCGGATAGGAGATCCATGTCCCAGCACAGCATCTCGCAGCTGATCTCTTTGAGGGCACGTCGATCCCGCTTTACCTCCTCAACCGGAGGCTGCTTCGCTGGCGCCCGCGTTTTCGCTGCTTTCTTGTCTGCCACCGGCGACTTCTTCATCGCCGGCGCTATCTTAATCGGAGGTACCCTCATGGTCGGAGGTACTCTTATGGCGGGAGGAACTTTCTTGGTTGGCTGCGCCTCAGGCACCTTCCAAGGAGCATACAAGCACAGGATTGCAACTCAACGGTATGACGAGAGAACCTTATCTTATACACTTGTTTGCCGAAGTCGGCAAAGTAAGTACTATGGCACTGCCAANAACGGTATGACGAGAGAACCTTATCTTATACACTTGTTTGCCGAAGTCGGCAAAGTAAGTACTATGGCACTGCCAATGTTAGAACACACACTGTTATGTTGGTAGTCAAAGGTCTTGATGTCGCAAGCCAGTTTTTAGCCTACTTTCCGAAGGAAAGAAAGTCTTATGAGATCACTTGTCTGTCTGTGTGTTTCTGTGTAAGTGTAACACACACACACACACACACACAGGGGAAGTGTAAAACTACACACAAACAAAATTTCACCAAACTTGGTACACATATAGTACTAAGTAAGGACACCTGACTTGTATAGTTTTCGACCACGTCATGATGTTAACTTCAAAATGGCGGCCATTTTAAAAGTTAGGGTGATATGACAATCTCAGTTACCATTCAACCGATTTAAACCGAATGTTGTATGCTGACAACGCAGGTGGCAAGTATCCATTTCAGAGGAGAATATTGACATTGGTCGGCCAGTTTGCTTCACAAAGCTTTTACATCGAATCCAAAAATAACTCAACCAATTTTTGTCCAATTTGGCACGGAAGTAGCACTATGACAGGCCAGATTAATCTCAGAAATTGAACTTAATTAAACATTTGTTTTCAGAAATATGGCCATAAAAATATCTTAGGTTTATGGGGTATAACTACCATACCGTATAACCAATTTTAACCAAATTGTGTATGCTGGCAGTATCTATTACAATCATCGTATAAGACAAAATAACATTTTTGTCAGCCATTTTTAAGATAGTGCTGCATGAATTAATAAAGTTTATGTTCAAATATCTTGGGAAACAATTTACAGATTGCTACGAAATTTGTCAAAAAAAANGCATGAATTAATAAAGTTTATGTTCAAATATCTTGGGAAACAATTTACAGATTGCTACGAAATTTGTCAAAAAAAAAGTAGCACTGCAGCAGTTAATATGTACAAATATGTTTCAAGTACATCAGACACTTATTTTCAAAAATGNGCATGAATTAATAAAGTTTATGTTCAAATATCTTGGGAAACAATTTACAGATTGCTACGAAATTTGTCAAAAAAAAGTAGCACTGCAGCAGTTAATATGTACAAATATGTTTCAAGTACATCAGACACTTATTTTCAAAAATGTNAAAAAAAAGTAGCACTGCAGCAGTTAATATGTACAAATATGTTTCAAGTACATCAGACACTTATTTTCAAAAATGTTGCCCATATGGCTAATTTTAGCATAGTATGCTATATCTTCGAAACCATACAATAAATTCCAACTTAACTTTGTATGCTAGGAGTGTATAGAACAAACATAAAATGTCTATATCACCATTACAACCATCAAATGTGTCGACACAAAATCTCTTTTGCCAGCGATTTTATAAAATAGTATCACATGACAAAGTAAAATTATGCTATATCTTCGATATGCGATTTCTACCAAATTTCTGAAACAAGTAGCACTATGACAGGCCATATAAAATGATAAACTTTGAGAGGATCGGACACACACTTTCAAAATGGTAGCCATTTAAAAACTTTAGTTCAGAATTGGTTATCTACGAAACTACAAAACAAATTTCAACTTTACTTTGTATGCTGAGAGTTTAAATTATAATCAAAATTGTGTACGCGAAGCCTTATTTCTTTGCCATTTTATAAGATAGCTCCAGATGAAATAATACAGTTTTTATGTCGTATCTTGGAAAGAAATCAATTGATTTCTTTAAAAGTTGGCGGAGAAATTGTACTGTGGTAGGCCATATTAAATTATTGGGCTTTAGTGTGTAAGTATCTTATTTTCAGAATTTCACCAATACAAACATTTTATCTTAGAGTGCTAAACCGACGAAACTATGTTACAGATTTAAATTTAACTTTGTTTTGTGTATCTATGACATTCATCGAATGTACATATACGTTAAGTTTTTGTCATCCATTTATAGAGATCGTCACATGAAAATTGGAGGTTTCATGTCATATCTTGTCATGGGGTGGGAGCACCCGCAGAAAACCCGTCCACCTCATGACAGTGAGGTGCACTGCATCCACAACATCCATTATATCAATCTATGGACTAATAAATTCTTTAAAACTTCGCCCAGATATCACAAATACTTTGAAAAAACTCAATTAAATAATCCCATACCATAGGAACAAATGACAAGATGAATTATCCCCAGTTGTGAGAAATGAACAGTTGACGCTAATTTCGTTTTTTTAACCATATAATTATGGGTTAATATTTTTCTTCTTTGCAAAATGCCCCAAACATTTAAATACTAATACAAGGTTGATATCGATATCTTAGTGCTAACTACAACTTGTAACAACAGACATAGAATGTGTCTTATGAGCCGCCCGCAGTGCCATTTGAGAATTCAAAGTAAAAATTTTTTATACCTTGAGCAGTTCGGAAGATATTTGAGGTGAACTTCTTAGCTGAATAATCGTGTATATTTACGCGATACGCAGTTAGTAAATGGTATGTTTGAATACGCAACAATTTGTCTAAATCTCGAAGCTGTATAGACTGTTCCTAGTCAACGGACCACTTTTGAAAGCCCTGTTTAAGATCTGCTTAATGCACATATTGAATTGTATACAAAATATGTAGTTAGGATTTGAAAATGGCCTGATCACTTTATTCAAGCGTTAATCAAGTCAAACTGTGAAATTATGGGAAAAGTACATATTTAACAAATTTGTCGATTCTTACACTTATACGGGATGAATCACCTAAAACTTTCACAGTAAATATTTCAGAAATGAAAGGTGCTATTGATGTGCTGGTTTCACAGCAACTGCTTATAATTATTCTAATAACTCTTATTTGTAATTATTATATTCTGTTTGCTTATGGCAGCTGAAGTTTCAACAAATTTTTGTGAATCTTCAGCCACATCGAGCAGCCAAACATTCNTGAATCTTCAGCCACATCGAGCAGCCAAACATTCCCCCTCCCCCAGCACCAATTTTACAAAGATTTCTTAACATCTCGAAAGGCAAAAGGGACATTTTAGGGGGCAAAACGTGCATTTTTGAAAGCCAAAACGGATAATGTTGAATGGTCGGGAGATCATGCATTATTGCGAGATCCAATATGGCGGACGGAACCAGCACGGTTAGTTTCCCGGTGTCCTTGGACCAGTATATACAGTCTCACTAAGGCAGGCCACTGAACTAATGAACTTTTCTAAACCGTATGCATAACACAATACTGTAGTTTTGTTAAACAATGCCACCCTGCAGCGAGCCGGCAAAGGAGCGGAGTGAAACATGTCGAGGAACTAACCTTGAACGGAGGTCCGTCGCTGGGAGCACACGGCAGCGCCAAAAGCATTGCACCCATCTTGCGAAGCAATGGGTTCAGAAAGTGAGAGCAGTCATTGCGCTCCTGCAACAACCACAAGTTCTGTACTGTGCTGACCTTCAGAATGAAGTACTGTGTACGCCACGCCCTCCAAAAGTAGTCGTAGTTAAGACAACTGACTATCGCAGAACCAGCCGAGTGAATGAAGGATGATATAGCTTTCAAACAAAACATGCTTCGGCCATCCTTGCCCGAGCCACATTTATGCAGAATTGTTTTTGTAAAATCTTAAATACCGCGAATAGAGGCCGCGGAGGTGTGGTGATCAGACTGCTCACCTCCCACCTGGGTGAACCGGGTTCGATTCCTGGTGGAGACACTCCAGAATTTTTGCATGTGGGGATCGTGCCCGATGATGCCGCTGGTCGGCGGGTTTTCTCGAGGATCTCGCAGTTACCTCGCCATTGCATTCCGGCGCTGCTCCATACTCCTCACTTCATTTCGCCCTAATCGACTCTCAAGACCTCGATGTTAAAAGCTGCCCAAATCTCTCCACTCTCCACTTTAATACCGTGAACACTGCAGATAAATTAAGATTTATAGAATAAATAAAAATACAAAAAAAAAAGGAACTCTTATTAATTTACTGTTACTTGCTCTCTTGTATGGTTTTCCTCTTCAAAGATCACACAGTGCTTTTGTTTGAAGCGATGTTCAGAAACGAAGCTGACAGACGCCTAACATAATTAAATGTGTAAAACTGCATCCTTTCTCCTGCAGCATGTATCGCCCTTATGAAGAGAGGGGGAGGGGAAAGTGCAGTACATTGGAACACGTAATACTCGACAAATACTTGGAATGTACTGCGAGGAAGGCCAACAAAATATTTGTTTGTATAGGGCAATAAATATATTTAGTTGCCACAAGAAAATATTTTGTTGAATAAAAAAACTCGAAAGGCAACAAAATTAATTTTATTCATCTAACAAAATACATGTTTGAATCAACAAAACCTCTGTATAGGGCCAAAAGAAGTTAAGACTGTCAACAAAATATTTTGTTGTATCAACTTGCATTTTTTGTGACAATTAGGATAATAAAAGTGTTTCTTAGTGAATTTATTTATACTTTGATGTGTACCGCATCTTGTAAGTCGACGCATCACTGACATACCCTCTGCCATCCTAAACCAGGAAACCCGGCGTAGGGCCCCTGGTACACATGCCACCCATTAACGTGTGCTGCGAGGACAAGCCGGGTCCAGAGGATGGATAGGCAGTTACACATGTCAAGGTTGTGCCATGGGTCCCCTTCCACTACCCCGAATAAAACCGCGTTAGAACTTNACAAAATTAATTTTATTCATCTAACAAAATACATGTTTGAATCAACAAAACCTCTGTATAGGGCCAAAAGAAGTTAGACTGTCAACAAAATATTTTGTTGTATCAACTTGCATTTTTTGTGACAATTAGGATAGTAAAAGTGTTTCTTAGTGAATTTATTTATACTTTGATGTGTACCACATCTTGTAAGTCGATGCATCACTGACATACCCTCTGCCATCCTAAACCAGGAAACCCGGCGTAGGGCCCCTGGTACACATGCCACCCATTAACGTGTGCTGCGAGGACAAGCCGGGTCCAGAGGATGGATAGGCAGTTGCACATGTCAAGGTTGTGCCATGGGTCCCCTTCCACTATCCCGAATAAAACCGCGTTAGAACTTGGACACGCGCCGAAGAAATACCGAGATAGGCTATCGATTTTCGCCCACGAGGGAATTAAGACATGTGCTGAAGGGAGATACACCAGAAAAAGGCTGACAGCGCTTGGCTGTTGTGCCACGAGTCCCCACCCTCCCCTAGCAAAATGCAGGAGAACATGGACACGCACCACGAATATGCCAATGTAAGCGAAAGTTGCGCTAACGCAATGCGAGTTAGCCGAGGGAGAAGGGCTGACAGTGTTTGGCAGTGGCTGCTGGCCTCACCCCCCTTCCCCTTCGCCCAACAAGAGTCCTGACACGTGGAGGAAGTGGGTCATTTTTCGGCACCTTCCACCCCCTTCCACCAACAAGGGAGACACGTATGTGAACCTGGGGAAGATCAAGAGAGTTTAAAAGCCAACTTGTGAGACAAGGAGGGGGTCAGTTGAATCAGAAGTTCGCAAGAGTAAGTCGGATCGGAAGGTTACCGGAAGAAGCATGTTGTGAAGTCGTACCTCGAGAAGCTAACCCGGAGCAGCAGTTGTGGAGAGACATCCCCGAAGCCAGGGCCTGTCAAAGGCAGCCCGAAGCATCGGACCTCAACCTGCCACCAACAGACCCAGAACTACAAGCATAGCTAAGTATCAAGTCGTCGCTTGAAGAAACCTCCCAGATGCCTAGTGCCCCCCCCCAAGGCATCGGAAACAGTTAACAGGAGTACGTTAATTGATCCTTAAAGCCCCCAACTCGCAATGTACCACATCTCGGTGTAATAAATGTATATAATCTTCAAGAAAATGTAATGCAGTAAATTGAAACACCGAGTGACTACATTATTGTTTATCCTCAACCTTCAAGGNTTTAACCCAGTAAATTGAAACACCGAGTGACTACATTATTGTTTATCCTCAACCTTCAAGGCACTTTATAGTCTGTGCCTGGTAAAAATAACTCAGACCCTATGACCCTCCCCGTACATAATATCACAAGGAGGCGAATAGCGTCAAGTTAAATTGGCGGCTCAATACGTGGGGTGAAGTAAATTCTGTGTAGACAGAAGACAAAACCCAGACTATACCATGAGAGCTAGCCAGAATGCAAAAGACCTCGAGGAGTCTGGAAAAACACCTCGTGGTGCCCAGTACCCAATTAATCCGCGACGAGTCGAGTGTACTAGACCGGCGGACTAGGGATTCCTATAGGAGGCGGGCAAAGATTATGGAGAATACGCATATCAGCATAACACCGGAGGGGAGTGATGCGAGAACCAAAGGAACCCGAAATAACCTCTGAACGAGGAATGTGGGATGAGGGGATGTTAGCCCGGACGAAAGTACTCAACTGGAACAAAGCAGTGCTCCATTTTGTCAAGGGACAAGACTGTACACATTCCGATGCAACCACAGTTCCCAGAGATACAGCTATGGTCCATACCGTATAAGAAGGCCTCTTTCTGACAGTCAGTGAGTGGCAACTTAATGTTTACGAAACAAACAAAGCGCAATTTACAAAATCCTGTATCAGCTGATGCACGAACGAATAAAAGTTAAAATTACGTTGGCTATTCTGAGCGCACTGCCAATGCACATCAGAAAAGCAGAAAATGCACGGATAAGAAAGAGTTCGTAGATTTATTAATACATTTTATTTTACGAGGTCACTAAACAATGGTTGTTAGCGTTAAAAACTAAACTTCGTTATAATGTAGTTATTTTTAGGTGCTCAAAATGAAATGTACAATAGAACGATACGACGTGGAAAAGTTTTCTGAAGTTGTGCTAACTTCAGAAAGCTTTTTCACGTCGTATCATCCATCTCAAACCTTGCTTTCAACACGTCCATGATATTAATTCCAAAAGCATACAGAAATATTGCATAATATTGTTGAATTATTTTTTCTAATAATTTGACGAAACGACACGAATTTTAAATATATTTCCAGCCCGTAACATAAGAATTATCAACTTTAAAAGATACGCTATCTCTTGACCATAAAGAGAGTTACTCAAAACTTCGCCGTGACGTGCTGCGCGCTATCTATCGGATATTCTGCGAGCTATTACCAGCCAGAAATGAACCTCTTTCCTGCGCGATATATAACGAATTTACAAACATATGCCAATAGTTATATTTTTCCACGAGCTCTGCATAATTTTTAAAGTAACATATATTTCATATACAACGATTTGGAGTACAAGTCATTTATATTCGGCCGGTAATCGTTCGTCTACGTAAATTATACGCCATATTGTTCTCTCGAAACCCATCTCCTTGATTCCGTAGACACGCGTGAATAGTTTTTAAGCAATTCTAACGTTATTCCACGTCACATATTTCCAACTCGAATATATTAGCTATAACGTCCAAAGTGTAATAATAGATACAACAGACCGTCATGCAAATTTTAACCCAAATTCACTATCTCGGACAAATTAAAAAAGAGTTATCAAATATCTAATTATTTGCAACATTTTATATTTTTAACTTTATAACCTACTTATATTTTTTGACAGATCTCAGTCTTAAAATATCTTAAAATTTGTTTAGCATTAAAGTGCAATGAGAAGTGGATTAGCTGACAGCGTGTTGATAAAAATTACAGCCCCGATGTGACGGACCAGCTGATGGCGGAAGGATACGTAGTCAGATGTAAACAGTAACGCTACATTCGTCGAGCTGTCAAAAAGTGGCCTTCTTATATGGTACAGAATATATCCGTGTATTGGCTGGCCCCAGAAATTCCTACCGGCGGAAGGAACACAATAAAACTGCCGGAAATGCCGAGAGCAACAAACGCANTGAGAAGTGGATTAGCTGACAGCGTGTAGATAAAAAATACAGCCCCGACGTGACCGACCAGCTGATGGCGGAAGGATTCGTAGTCAGATGTAAACAGTGGCGCTACATTCGTCGAGCTGTCAAAAAGTGGCCTTCTTATATGGTACAGAATATATCCGTGTATTGGCTGGCCCCAGAAATTCCTACCGGCGGAAGGAACACAATAAAACTGCCGGAAATGCCGAGAGCAACAAACGCACCAAAGCCGAGGGGAATGGTAACACCCTTCACACCTGGACCGAGTCCCCACTAGCCACTTAGAACAGGAGCGGAGAATACCCGAGGGAATCGTACTGTCAGAATTTTCAGGGAGGCCCCGTGAAGACCCGGAGTATTTTATAAATAATTGTGAACACAAGTTCAAGGCTGGCTTGGTTCCAAATAAGCGGTGGGTGCTAAAGGCACGATAACAGTTAAAGGGTGCCTCCCTTACCTAGTGGAATAGGTATGGAAAGTTTGTGATGAACTGGGAGCAGTTCGCTACCCACCTGAATAATAAGTTCGCAGGGGTGGAAGTACATACCGCCATATGGACAGAATTTTACACGCAAAAACAGCAAAAGTAGGAGGAAACAGAGATTTTTATTAGGAGGAAAGAACAGATGCATTCCCGAATCGCTTCCGAAGGTACCGAGGCGGAGGGTGTGCGTATCATTACAAAGTTATTGATACCAGCCATATGAAGCGCCCTTAGACACCCATGGACGACGGGAATAGAGGAATTGGTAGAGAGAGCAAGTGAGGCGGAACTAGATTGCCAAGAACAGGAGAAAGCAAATATTCCGACACGCCTGCCACCTGCCCACCCAGCGCGAACGGCAGAGAATGTCAAACCCGCTAGAAGCGAAGAGGAGCCATTTTTGCTGAAGTGTTGGTATTTCTCCGAGAGACACCTGCACCGCCCCTACCCCACGGTGAAAAACCGTATAGCCGCCGCTAGGTAAAAAGTTACCATGGCTGTCCCCCTCGAAATAGGGAAGGGAAGCTGTCAGAGTGGGAAGCAGGAGCAGGGTAATGCCGCAGCCGGGACATCGAGTCGCCCGTCGCCCCCGGAATAAGTGAAAGGGTGGAACCAGTTTTAACCTTAAGCGATCTGAAGCCGGGAACACACGCCCCTCGGATCAAAGTCCGGATCAAAAACCACAAGCTTAAGGCAGTTCCAGACACTGCCGCAACCGGCAATTTAATTAAAAGCCAGCTGCTAACTCCCGAACAGAAAAGCCGGCCAATGGAAAACTCCCGAATAATTCACATGGCCCAGTCTGAGTCACGACTGGCCATAGACAGAATTATTACGTTGCCAGTGTCCACGGGGGTGGAAACAGTACAAACCGAATTCTTTTGCGCACCACATCTAGTGGAAGAGATTATCCTCGGACAACAGTGGCTAACAAGCCAAAATTGTATAATCGACTGCGGACAACAGTGCCTATATTTAGGCAAACAGTATAGGATGGCCATAAACTGGGAAGCCCCAATAAACCCACAAAAACCACAAGAAATCTGCAGTGAGGAGGTAAACCACCAACTCGGAGCTGACCAACTTAGGTCATTATTGCAGATACTCGACACTCACGCAGCCGTATTCGAGCATATCGGCAGATTAAATCAGACCACTGACATCCAAAATNATTGCAGATACTCGACACTCACGCAGCCGTATTCGAGCATATCGGCAGATTAAATCAGACCACTGACATCCAAAATGAAATCTGGGTAAAAGATTCTCACCCCATATACTGCCGACCAGGCAACCCATCCGCCTACCGCAGGCAGATAATACTATACCAGGTAGCCGAGATGAAATCGCAAGGAATAGTGGAGCCAACTGAGTCACTATATAACACCAGAGTATTACTTGTGCCAAAGAAAGATAGAGAACTCCGGTTTTGTGTCAACTACCAGTCCTTACACGATATCACATATCCTATAGTACCCCCAACTATAAACCTGGCTAATATGCTCCGCGACCTAGAGGACGCGCATATATTCTTCACTCTAGACATGCACAGTGGGTACTGGCAAATCCTGGTACACCCAGGGTCCAGGAAATATAAGGCGTTTACTACCCCAGAAGGCGAAACACTGCAGTTTCGTGTAATGCCCTTCGGGTTGAAGAATGCAATTGCTACTTTCCAATGACTGATGTCAGTAGTAGTTTTGACTGGCNATTGCAGATACTCGACACTCACGCAGCCGTATTCGAGCATATCGGCAGATTAAATCAGACCACTGACATCCAAAATAAAATCTGGGTAAAAGATTCTCACCCCATATACTGCCGACCAGGCAACCCATCCGCCTACTGCGGGCAGATAATACTAGACCAGGTAGCCGAGATGAAATCGCAAGGAATAGTGGAGCCAACTGAGTCACTATATAACGCCAGAGTATTACTTGTGCCAAAGAAAGATAGAGAACTCCGGTTTTGTGTCAACTACCAGTCCTTAAACGATATCACATATCCTATAGCACCCCCAACTATAAACCTGGCTAATATGCTCCGCGACCTAGGGGACGCGCATATATTCTTCACTCTAGACATGCACAGTGGGTACTGACAAATCCTGGTACACCCAGGGTCCAGGAAATATAAGGTGTTTACTACCCCAGAAGGCGAAACACTGCAGTTTCGTGTAATGCCCTTCGGGTTGAAGAATGCAATTGCTACTTTCCAATGACTGATGTCAGTAGTAGTTTTGACTGGCTATAGCAGCCAGTTTTGCCTAGCATACCTGGACGATTTGATAGTGTATTCCTGCACATGGGAAGAACACTAGGTACACTTGCAAAAATCCTGGAGCGCTTTGAACTCCATGGACTAACTTGCCGACTGGAGAAGTGCCACTTCGGGAAGACCTGGGTAGAATACTTAGGGCACATAATTACCCCGGACGGGAATTATCCAAAGCCAGAGAAAATGAGAGAGATTGAGGAGGCTAGAGTACCAACCAACCGGAGACCATTGAAGCATTTACTGGTATTATGTAATTGGCTCCGAGATTTTATAGCAGATGTCGCCCCCATCATGGCCCCCCCTCAACGAACTCCTACTCAAAACAACTCGCTGGAAGTGGACCGACCGACACGAAGAAGCATTCAGAATATTAAAGTCGCGCTATGGCGACATATCCATGCCCTACCGGCCTATGCCAGAATTAGCCCTAATTTTACAGACCGACGCAAGCGGAGACGGAATGGGTGCTGTCCTATACCACAGTCACAGAACCAGCGACGGATTATAGCATACAGAAGTGCTATGCTAAACGAGACCGAACACAGCTACCATAGTAATGAACAGGAGTGCTTGGTGGTTATTTGGGCAGTCCGCNAACCAGCGACGGATTATAGCATACAGAAGTGCTATGCTAAACGAGACCGAACACAGCTACCATAGTAATGAACAGGAAAGCTTGGTGGTTATTTGGGCAGTCTGCAAATACCGCTATTACCTTGAGGACCGACCATTCATTCTCAGAACCGATAATAAGGCACTTACATGGTTACAAACCAAGAGTAACAAAAAACCAAAATTGGGCAGGTGGGCCAGAAGAACCGAGCTTTGACGTACCTGTCGAGGCCAGGAGGAGCCCCACTTTTACCGGGAACGTCGCAGGTACAAACCACGCCACTTTAATTAGCCGAGTCGTCCAACCCAGTGACAGACTCTGTGTGACATGAGGTAAGTCTGTTTACATCATGTCACCCGCTGAGAGTAAANAGTCGTCCAACCCAGTGACAGACTCTGTGTGACATGAGGTAAGTCTGTTTACATCATGTCACCCGCTGAGAGTAAAGAACTAGGGCAGGGATGCCCGAAATGATGCCGGAACTTAAGTGCGACTAGGTGTTTTTTTTTGTTTTGTCTGTGTTTACCATGTAAGTTAGGAATGTAGGCCCTCAGCCGAGTTATAATGTGTGAGATGCCGTGGCATAAGTGTGGCGAGTACAAAGGGCTGGACGTCCCAGAGGCTATCAGCAGAGTTTTGTAGTGTGTTTATATTGCCAGCGTGTAAAATATGTTTGTTTTTCAAGATCGCATGTAAAAGCGACATGGAGAGGGCAGGACATTACTCCGTGCACTCCCTCGGAAAGCCACAATCCTCCTCACCAAAATCATTAACGCCATCATTCTCAAAGGACACTTCCCCTCATCATGGAAATCAGCAATTGTAGTCCTGCTCCACAAACCTGGCAAACCCCCCAGCTCCCCATCGTCATACCAGCCCATCTCACTTCATCCCATCACATACAAAATAGTAGAGAAAATCATCCTCTCCAGACTCCTTACAACTATCGAATCCTCCCACTTACTCCCTAACTACCAATTCGGATTCCGTTCATCACACTCCACAACCCACGCCATCACTCATGTGGAGCACTTGGTGGTCCAAGGATTGTCCAGGAGGCAACACATGGGCATGGTACTCCTTGATCTGGCCAGAGCCTTTGATTCTGTTCCCCACTCCCTTCTCTTATCCAAACTATCAGCCAAAAACATACCCCTGCATCTCATCCACGTACTCTGCTGTTTCCTGGAGGGCCACACCTTCCAGGTGAGAGTAGAGGGGCACCTCTCCACAACCCACCCGACTCCAGCTGGTGTCCCCCAAGGATCCATTCTGAGCCCAATCCTTTTCTCTCTCTTCATAGCCGATATTTCTCCCCGACCAGGCACCTACCTAGTCCAGTATGCAGATGACACCTGCATGCTGGCATCCTCAGTACTCCTCCAGCAGCTGCTTGTCGACCAACCTCAACTCCCAATTCCAAAACCATGGCATTGCCCTCAACCAATCAAAAACCCAAGCCATCCTCTTCTCCCGCCAACACACAGATCCGGAAATTAACCCCAAATTCTCTCACTCACCAATCCCCTAGTCACCCATAGTCCGCTACCTAGGTGTCATCCTAGACAACAAATCCACCTTCATCCTACACCTGTCCACAATCACAACAAAAACCCGAGCTGCCATGGCCCAACTCACACCTTTACTCAAACCATCATCCGGAACCCCACTCCAAACCCACACTACCNAACCCGAGCTGCCATGGCCCAACTCACACCTTTACTCAAACCATCATCCGGAACCCCACTCCAAACCCACACTACCATACTCAATGCCTATCTATCACCTCTCCTCACATATGCCTGCCCCACCTGGTCTCACTCTTCCAAATACAACCTCCGTNCGCACTCAATGCCTATCTATCACCTCTCCTCACATATGCCTGCCCCACCTGGTCTCACTCTTCCAAATACAACCTCCGTCCCCTTACAAGAACCTTTTTCCTCAGCATCCGCATAACCCTCAGCTTACCCAGAGCCACCCTCTGCCAAACACTCCTCACCCAAGCCAACCTACCCCACATCCTCACCGCCATCGCAAATCATCACCGACCGCTTCAAAGCCAAGCTCCCCACTCACTCAAACCCCCTCATCCGCCAGATGACCAACCCACCTATTTATTCACACCACCCCAGACGCCCACTCCATAGCACAGACCACCTCATGAACAATAGCACAGATTCAGAACACTATGACAGATTATGATGGGGGCCCAAACCCGACATCACCACCTCATAAGAAAAAGAATGTACATATATATATATATATTTGTAACCTCTTGTAACCTAGAATGTAAGCAATGTATTGTATTATTCGCTATGTATTGTCTGTGTAATTTTAACTAATATTCTATTCTCTACTGATTAAAGTGTCACCATAAATATGTAGTGATCCCACCCTCCCTATCCATGAAGTTGCGTCATAAAATCCCCATTGTAGATGCTTCCCTCTGTAAAATTGTACTTACTCTAACAAACAAATATTTTAAATAACATAAGATAATTGAATATAGAAATTTTGTGTTGGCAAGTTGTTTAATTAATATATGTATCTTGTAACCTTATAGAATTAAGGATTTTATGAACGGGCCAGGGATACTCTCCCCAGCCCAATTAAAAAAAAATACTGCGGTGTATTTAAATGATTTTATGCTAACTTATACAAATTTACTTCCCTGGTTTTGATTCCCGGTATACTTTTCATTTGATGTAGACTACAATAAAAATTTAATTTTAAATAAGCATAATTTCACGGATTCGGTTTTGAAGTGCAGGTGTTCATAAATTTGCAAAGGCAGTGCAACTGGGCAAACTCACACAAAATAACCATTAGTGCAGTGCAGTATGCCGTTCTTGATTTAATTAAAAATTACTTCAAACATGGGCCATTGCAGAGCTACGTCGGCAAGGGAAACACAGAGAATTACAATAAAAACATACACGATAACAAGCCAGGATTAGCTGTTGTCAACAGATATTTAAAACAAAATAAGGAATATTCCAAAATGAAAGCAGTCAAATGTTTTACTAAACTAAAAGAAACAAAACAGGACGAGTAACAAACACAAGGAAAAATGTACAAAAAATAGCACAAAACTCTAGACGACCCAACGAAGACGACAAAGACGAACGCTGAGATCAAGACAAATATAAAANCAAAAAATAGCACAAAACTCTAGACGACCCAACGAAGACGACAAAGACGAACGCTGAGATCAAGACAAATATAAAATCTCAAAAACCTGACGACACAATGAAGGCTGCACAGAACAACACACACAGTTTTCTTTCCAAACCAGTAGCGGAGCTTCGGGAATTGGCGCAATTACTTATGAAATTATTTTTTGTTTTAAATATTTGTCGACACAAGCTATACGGTATTCACGGTAAAGTGAGCACTTTTTGAAGCCCTCTCATTTNCAAAAAATAGCACAAAACTCTAGACGACCCAACGAAGACGACAAAGACGAACGCTGAGATCAAGACAAATATAAAAACTCAAAAACCTGACGACACAATGAAGGCTGCACAGAACAACACACACAGTTTTCTTTCCAAACCAGTAGCGGAGCTTCGGGAATTGGCGCAATTACTTATGAAATTATTTCTTGTTTTAAATATTTGTCGACACAAGCTATACGGTATTCACGGTAAAGTGAGCACTTTTTGAAGCCCTCTCATTTNTTTGTTTTAAATATTTGTCGACACAAGCTATACGGTATTCACGGTAAAGTGAGCACTTTTTGAAGCCCTCTCATTTGATTGTAGCCTCAGACGTTAACTTCCGAGTCAGGTGAAATACATATACTGCGTTTATTACTTACATGGCAATATTTATTTAATAAAATGGTGGAAAGATAAAAAATGGCGGATAGGAAATAGTAACTAGGGCCTCTAAGGTTATCTATTTACTGTCGCAGATTATTTAGCCTGTGTGTTTTCCATGGTGACAGTCTGCAATGGTGTATGTTCGAAGACATTTTTCATTTAATCACTTCTCCCCCACCCTTCAATTTCAAGTATAATTCAAAGAACATATGCCCTCTTTGGCAAACTGTAAACTTAACCTATGTCAATGATATTAGATGATGTGATGATGCACCCCGAGTGCCTGAGAAGACAACTCACCTTAATATGCGTGTAAGCAGCCTGCAGTTCGTCAGTTACGCTGCCAACCTGGGTCCTGCCATTCTGGGTCCTGCCACACATGGTTCTGCCGAGGACTCTCTCCTTGGCATCGTCGCAGGCCACCATTGTCGGCGGCCTGGGCACGAAGCCGTGCACGAAATGCTGGCCCCTCTTCAAGGTCGCGTGCGACGATGAGGGGCTGGGTGCCTGGTGCATCACGTACTTCACCAGCTTCTGTCTGGGTGCCGCCGCCTGATCCTGAGGCTCCCTGGGCTCTTGTCTGCGCTCCGACCTCACGATGCGCGCCCCTCTGCCAATNTGAGGCTCCCTGGGCTCTTGTCTGCGCTCCGACCTCACGATGCGCGCCCCTCTGCCAATGAACGGCCCCTCGACCACATGAGTTGGTTCGAGGAGACCACGCCCACCGAACTTCTCGACGTGCGTCTGCACGCCGAACTCGCCATCTCGCCCTGGTAACGACGAAGCGCCGACGCGTCCTCCAGGGACCATCATCTTCCTGACGAGGGTTTCGTCCTCGCCGAGGGCCATGTGCAGTTCCTTGGCGTTCGCCGTCTCCAACTGCTGCCTGATCTGCGAGACCGGCACGCTGATGCCCTTCGCCGTGGAGATCCTAGTCATGCTCGTGCTTGACTCGGAGGCCATGCGAATCCTCGTGGTGTGTATTGGCACAGCGCCATCGTCTGTGGGTTCTGGTTCCAAGAAATGGTTATAGGGTTGCTGCATGTGACCAACCAGCGCAGTGTCGCGAGAAGACAGTTCAGCCTCCGTGTGTGGGGTCTCAGGAGGTGTGCTAGTAGCTTCGGAGATTTCATGACAGATTAAATGCATTTCCTGAGAGTCAGCAGACGCTCGGGTGGCTCTAACAGCTGGACGGAGAATGTCCTCCCCTGAGATCTGATTGATTTGTATCATGCCTGGATACTGTGAGGGGAGAAACGCGCTCTCAGCTGGTGTTGGTCTTTCCCTGTACGATCGTGAGAGGAGCACGTTGGCGTCCGTTCCCATTTGGTTCCTCAGTGCCGGGCGGTGGCGCAACATAGTGAGCGTCGAGTCCTCCCTCACTTGTGCGCAGACTGTCTGGGAAGTCGCTCTCCCATGTTGCATGCCTGCCATGGCTTGCCACCTTGGATCGTGCCTCGTGTGTTCTCCAGGGGCTGGTTCAAGCTGTGCTACAACTTCTTGGTGTGAGAACCCTATTGCTGGCCTCATAGTCTCGGCGTTCTGACACGCGATGCCAGTCAGAACTCCCGCCATTGCCTGCAGACCAGGCATGCCCTGCTGCGGGCCTGCTCGTGTTTGTCTCTGCGGTACAGATGCTGGGATGTTCTTGTGTTCCTGATTGAGTCTCACGCGTTCATTTCTCGTCGCACGAGCGTGGTTTCTGTTTGACTCGCGGGGTAATTTCCTGTTGTTTTTCGAGTTAATCCGGAATGCATCGTCCATCATAAGATCCGCCAGGTCTTTCATGCTCAGGTCGTTGTACTTGGTGATTATTTCTGGGGAAGGAACATCTTCACGGCGTGGTTGACGTTTCATGATAATCTGTTTCTCACTCTGTCCAGTCTGGAAAAAATAAAAAAGAACCTGTAGTTGGTTTATCGTAAGGCGTCGGCAAATCCCATCAAATATCATGTATGAAGGCAACCCCCTCTACTACGGGACCGGACTTCATCTTAGAGCATCCCGATTTCTACATCCTCACTGCTACCTAATAATCGACAAAAGATTCATTGACTACATTTATTGGAAAACACTTTAGTTCTGAAACAATTTTGTGGTTGGATGATTTGAACACTCGTGCGTCTGATGTGCATGCTAGCCAATCACGGAAGTTCATTGAGGAGTATCTTAATTCTAATAGGCGCAGTCAAATAGAGAATTTATCCTCACACAGACATCCAGCCAATATCCAAAGAATACCTGCTTGTTTACATGTAGATGTTGATGTCTATCCTGCACATAATTCTTTCCGAGAAAATCAGGTGGTCGTATTAATAAGTCATAAATGTAGAGCAAGGTCATTTATCTTGACGAATATCTAAGCTTTTAATGTTCTAAAATATGCACACGCATAATATACTTCCCTNGAGCAAGGTCATTTATCTTGACGAATATCTAAGCTTTTAATGTTCTAAAATATGCACACGCATAATATACTTCCCTGGTCCATCGTCATCTCAAGAATATAATGGGAAAATTCAATGAATCGTCGTTAAACATGTATATTTTTAGTTAGGTGTCATTTATTTTACGCTTTTGAAACGTGTTAATAATCAACTTTGTGCAAAACTTCTCCATTGATTAAGAACCATCACTGCAGCATNTTTACGCTTTTGAAACGTGTTAATAATCAACTTTGTGCAAAACTTCTCCATTGATTAAGAACCATCACTGCAGCATGTTTTTAAGACTCTACCTAATTAACTTTGTATGTTTTTTCAATGATGCAGTTAATTGACGTTAACCAATGGCAACATAAAATATTCTTCTTAAAATACACACANTGTATGTTTTTTCAATGATGCAGTTAATTGACGTTAACCAATGGCAACATAAAATATTCTTCTTAAAATACACACATTCTGAGAAAACAGACAAACAAAAGATGATGTACATAACCAAGGACCAAATACCTTGTATTGATATAACNACACACATTCTGAGAAAACAGACAAACAAAAGATGATGTACATAACCAAGGACCAAATACCTTGTATTGATATAACTATTAGGACCAAATATTTGAATATTTTTATGCTTAAAATCACTACTATTTTGAAATACTGAAATTAATTTATTTGATACACAAACATGTGCGGTATTATTTTCTGAACCAGTAATAGTTCCAGGTCCCTTGTAATGACTGAGATGTACAGATACTTTGTCCAAATTCCAACACGGGAAATATCAAAACACCGTAACTCCCAAAATAAATTTCACTGATTTAATTCTCATCTGCAAACATACGTGATTTGCATGCTTAAAGATGGCAGTTAATTAAATGTATTTTTAAAATTAAATTTTGTCTAGTGAGTAACTAGATGTGTGAGACGATGTGGGGCTGGGTGCCTGGTGCGTCACGTACCTCACCAGTTTCTGTCTGGGCGCCGCCGCCTGATCCTGAGGCTTCCCAGGCTCTCGTCTGCGCTCCGACCTCACGACGCGCGCCCCTCCACTCTCACATTTCACAACTTATAGCTAATGCAAACAATTATGAAATTGAAACTTTCATGGAACACACTATGTCTTCACGCATCATTGTAAACCTATACAACAAGGATTAATGAGTACCTCCAGTAACCAGCAACTATGTTCTTCAGCCTATAGTAAGAACGGGGGAAACAGGACAACCCCGATCGTATGGCACAATTCCCACGTGCGGAAATTCGAGAGCGACCCCATCGGGAAAAGAATCCTTGTTCGCCTTATCGGGAGGCGAGTGCTGCAGCTTAACCACAGAGACTACAAGACCAACCTTAAAACCTCTATGTGAAACCTCTATTTGACATGCTGGCAATAGACAATACAATCGCCTTTATGTGGAGTGCATGCTTCGGTATCAGTATAGGCCAGAAAAGCTATCCTTTGCCATTGCCCATGCTAGTGCACTCAAACACCCCCTAAAATAATAATAATAATGTTACTTGAATGTTATTTTTTTTTACTGAAAGTCTATAAAGTTGATAGACAAACGTTTGCCCATACGTGAAATCTTTGTGGGCACGAAGTTCTCTCGCGAAATAGCATCCACCCAGGCATTTACTTTAATCAATGTCAGGAAACTCAATGACATGCACTGTTTAGCCAGTCCGAGTAATTTCTAAGACACCGAGGTACACACGAGTTAAACACCATAGTCTATTATTAAACAGACACCACATTTCTAATTTAAATACGACCCGCCCCATGTCTACAGTAGCCAAGCTGCCAGCCACATTTAACCGAGCGAAGTGGCGCAGCGGTTAACTTTCGAACTCGAATTCGGGAGGAGCTGGTTTTGAATCCCGGTCCGGCCATCCTGATTTCTGTTTTCCATGGTTTCCCGAAACCACTCTTAGGTGAATGCTGGGATGGTTCCTTACTACGGACCATGTCCAATTCCTGCCCCATTCCAGCTTCCCTGAGCAACTTTGCCCCATGTGACTTTCACAGTTTCGTTCTGATGTGGACCACCCCTGCATGGTCTGGCATGGCCACTGTCATCACACCATCGGCCCACAGTTGCTGTACCAGTGCGGGCCGCGGAACACGCATGTCGTGCGTCCTGATCCGTGTCCACATCGATATCACTTGGGAACGGGTCATGACCCGATAAAGTGATCCAACCGAGTGCCTGTGGTGTCCCTAGAAAGATCTTTGCAAATTAGGTAACATTACCTGTGCAGCCGGGGATAGTAATGCAGACGTCGTCCGGCGACTATGTTAAAACAAGTCAGAATATTTCAAAATATTCGTATTTCGAATAGACTGAGCGCCAGTTCACTAGGTGAGCACGAAGCCACAGTTCTCAGGATCGTGGGCCGGACGACCATGTGGCTGTATCCCCTTACACACACGGTACATATATACAGGAAAACATAATATATAGCTGGGGTATTCAGGCTCACCAGCGTGCCTTACCTATTACCTTATAAATGAAGGATGCTTCCTTGAGGTGTCGATGACTTCCTGGATAGGGCCAGGGCGCGAAATACAACACTAAATGAGAACTCACAAGTTTCTGTTAACTCAAGAAAATTGTATTGCCAAATAATGTACACAGTTACATGTATACAATGCAAATTAAAGCGGACATGACTCACAAGGACTGCCAGCGGCCGTTACTGTACAAACAGGCCAAGAATGGCACGAAAACTTACAATATTAATTAAACCTCTGGGGTCGGTAAATTGAGCTGACAGAGGTTTGCTGCGAACACTGGAAAACTGTTGGTAAACAAAACCAAAGTTCCAGTAAATTACATTAACCTATTATAGTTAAGTGTTCTGAACAAAGTATGAAAGTCCCTGGCGATGCGATGCACGTGAGGCACCTTTGACCTCTGGAATCAGACTGCCGGGGTAAGCACGGGCGAATCGCATCCTCGCTGAGAGCTCGCGCCATCCCGCGAAGTATCTTAGTTTACTGACCTCATTACATAAACATGTAAAACATACAGACAATATGGCCCTTCAACGTTCGGCATGGACATCGCTTAGCTTGAGGAGAGTTCAGAGTTCTTTACTAAGCACTAATTTTAATACAAAACATGATTATGCGGTGCCTTGCAGAGCACATGGGAAATTTAGGTTTGTTAAGTTTTGGGGCACTCTAGAACCTTAATGGTCAGGTTGAAAGAAATACTTATTATTTCCCACGTCACCAAGTGGTTTGATTAGACACACAATTGCACTCGGAAAATTATATAGAACATTTCAAATACCCTAGCCTTGCTACTCTACACCTNACACAATTGCACTCGGAAAATTATATAGAACATTTCAAATACCCTAGCCTTGCTACTCTACACCTCATTAAATATGTATGTGGGATGCATTTATTCTGCTAATACTTCGCAATCGCCTAAGGCCGAATTTCACGAAAATTTTTCTGTGGGCGATAAATTCTAATGCTATTTAATACACCTGCTAACACTTGATTCATATCCTAATTACATAGATCTCTCTAGGGACACCACAGCCACTCGATTGGATCACTCGGTATCGGGTCATGACCCGTTCCCAAGTGATCGATGTGGACACGCATCGGGACGCACGACATGTGTGTTCCGGGGCCCGCACTGGTGCAGCGACTGTGGGCCGATGACAGACCACGCAGGGGTGGTCCAAGTCAGGTAATTAAAAAAAAAGTGTAGGTACCCTGTCCCATAAAATCATAATTTTTTTCTGTCAGTGGTGTTACCAAAACAAAATATTAATTTTTTACTGTTGATATCGTTGGAGATACTCTACAACGTAACATACTTTTTATCTCTTTAAATAAGATTAAATTGTATTAATGCAGTTGAGAATGATTATCACTCCTTATACAAGTCATGTCTCAGTACACAGGTGACAATTATAAAATATTTCTTATAACAATTTTAAAAAATGTATGTAAGAGCTGATATCCTTGCTTTAGTAACTTGGTATTAAAATGTAATTTATGGAAAGAATACATTATTTGAAAAGTTATTTTCTTAGTTATCTGTGATTTAAAATTGTCCCTGGAAAATTTCTCCTCAGTTACTTCCACTCTGTTACAGCAAATTATTCATATATTTAATATATGAGGTTGGCTGCTTTGTCAGATGGTTATTTGTTAGGAATGTGTTGCATTGTCTTGGTAGTAATTTTGTTTATTGTGATGTATAACATGGCATGTTGGCAACTTTAAACTGCAAATTAGGTGAGGTGTATATATTCAATATCAACTATGTTACCACATTATATAATTAGTTAAAAATCAAATGGTTTTTATTTTTGTTAATATATTGTTTGAAAAACAGAATTAATAAATTTTTTGAGGTNATTAGTTAAAAATCAAATGGTTTTTATTTTTGTTAATATATTGTTTGAAAAACAGAATTAATAAATTTTTTGAGGTAAATTTAATATTTTTCATGTTATCCTTCAAAGTGAGAACAAATTTGTAGGTTAAATATACCATTCCTATTACCTTTCCTCTCTGTTACCACAGAGAAGGTAACAGAGTGGCTTCATAATAACAGAGTTGAATAATTATGCTGATGTTGTTACTGTCAATTTCAAAATGTAGAAGAACCGTGTATTCAATACCGACAGAAGCAAAATTTTTATCTCTTCAGTCATAAAATATTTGAATGTGGATTTAGTGCAGGGACTTGGTCCTACTTCGAATGTGGTTTTAGTATGGGTACTTGGTCCCACTTTGAATGTGGATTTAGTGTGGGGACTTGATCCTACTTTGAATGTGGATTTAGTGCGGGGAATTGGTTCTACTTTAAATGTGGTTTTAGTGCGGGGACTTGATCCTACTTTGAATGTGGATATAGTGCAGTTTGTGCCTCTGCTAAGTCAATAAAGGTTGTTAGTAGATGAGTTGCCTACCTTTAAGCGTCGTGAGGTTGAGAACCCAATAGCATTTTTGAAAATACTAGAGAAGTATTTTATTGTGTGTAAAACTGGATCGGACGAAACGCTTCAATATGTTGACCTTGCTTTAAAATAAAGTGCTTACCACTGGTGGAAGATTGAGCGCGAACAAATACACTCCTATGAGCAGTTTCGTAAAGCCTTTGAGTAGAAATATTGGAGCAAGAAAGTACAAGGCTTACNAATGTGGATATAGTGCAGTTTGTGCCTCTGCTAAGTCAATAAAGGTTGTTAGTAGATGAGTTGCCTACCTTTAAGCATCGTGAGGTTGAGAACCCAATAGCATTTTTGAAAAGACTAGAGAAGTATTTTATTGTGTGTAAAACTGGATCGGACGAAACGCTTCAATATGTTGACCTTGCTTTAAAATAAAGTGCTTACCACTGGTGGAAGATTGAGCGCAACAAATACACTCCTATGAGCAGTTTCGTAAAGCCTTTGAGTAGAAATATTGGAGCAAGAAAGTACAAGGCTTACNGATCGGACGAAACGCTTCAATATGTTGACCTTGCTTTAAAATAAAGTGCTTACCACTGGTGGAAGATTGAGCGCGAACAAATACACTCCTATGAGCAGTTTCGTAAAGCCTTTGAGTAGAAATATTGGAGCAAGAAAGTACAAGGCTTACTTCGGGCTCAACTACACAACGAACGATTCCATCCAAGTCTCAGTTATTCTCTTGAGGCTCATTTAACATCACTGTATGGAACGCACTCGATACATGACACCACCTATGTCAGATGAGGAGTTCGTAGCTATGATTCTTCTCCAACATCCCCAACATTATCAATTAAACTGGGCAAGTAAATCTATCACTTCAGTGCAGCAATTTCGAGACTAACTCCTACATTATGCTCGTTTAGACACTATGTCTCACGGGAACACACAAACATATCAACTAGGTTCTTCATGTTCACCGAGTGCATCAAACCAATCCAGAATGTCTACTCACCGCACTGTTCAGTCGCCTAGCCACTCACCTAAAAAAGGAGATCTGACGAAAATCACCAGTTTGGTGATAGGAAACGAAGCAGATCGGGTGGCAGCGATAATGAAAAGTCTCTGCGACGAAGCAAACTAGTAACGAACATACACCAGAGCGACTTCGTGATTCAGGACGCGATCGAAGTCCTATTTACGTCGATGACACATGTGAAAACAACCAACNACACCAGAGCGACTTCGTGATTCAGGACGCGATCGAAGTCCTATTTACGTCGATGACACATGTGAAAACAACCAACATCGCTACACGCGTGGGAATACTCCGACAAAAGATACACGAAATGGAGAGGCGGTGTTAAATCCCTTTGCGCCGCCATTTTCACTGATCGACAGTAATTCAAAATCGTCGCAGCGACAGTACGACCCCTCACCATNAATACTCCGACAAAAGATACACGAAATGGAGAGGCGGTGTTAAATCCCTTTGCGCCGCCATTTTCACTGATCGACAGTAATTCAAAATCGTCGCAGCGACAGTACGACCCCTCACCATGTAAAGTCAAGCAAAGCAAGTCAAACTAGGGCTGGTCGGTATTTACAGCAGTCTAATGTCGCCCAGCGGTACTTTAAAAAGGGTGCAAGAATCATCGGAGCCAGTCATATGCCATAACAGTTTTACAATTTTGTTACGTGAGAATGAGAGAATCTTTTTTTGTATGAAAGTTCTGGTGTAGAATTTTTGTTGCGTGAACCTCTATGTCCAGATTTTAACGTGACAATTCATGGAATTCCGCGTACCGAATCAATAGACATCAGGGCTGAAGAGAGTTGTCTTTCGGAATCTTTTCATCACTCGCTGGAACGAGCAAATGTTCGCATCCCTGTAATACCTTGTAATACCGATGGTGGTGTTACATCNACACCAGAGCGACTTCGTGATTCAGGACGCGATCGAAGTCCTATTTACGTCGATGACACATGTGAAAACAACCAACGTCGCTACACGCGTGGGAATACTCCGACAAAAGATACACGAAATGGAGAGGCGGTGTTAAATCCCTTTGCGCCGCCATTTTCACTGATCGACAGTAATTCAAAATCGCCGCAGCGACAGTATGACCCCTCACCACNGAATACTCCGACAAAAGATACACGAAATGGAGAGGCGGTGTTAAATCCCTTTGCGCCGCCATTTTCACTGATCGACAGTAATTCAAAATCGTCGCAGCGACAGTACGACCCCTCACCATGTAAAGTCAAGCAAAGCAAGTCAAACTAGGGCTGGTCGGTATTTACAGCAGTCTAATGTCGCCCAGCGGTACTTTAAAAAGGGTGCAAGAATCATCGGAGCCAGTCATATGCCATAACAGTTTTACAATTTTGTTACGTGAGAATGAGAGAATCTTTTTTTGTATGAAAGTTCTGGTGTAGAATTTTTGTTGCGTGAACCTCTATGTCCAGATGTTAACGTGAAAATTCATGGAATTCCGCGTACCGAATCACTAGACATCAGGGCTGAAGAGAGTTGTCTTTCGGAATTTTTTCATCACTCGCTGGAACGAGCAAATGTTCGCATCCCTGTAATACCTTGTAATACCGATGGTGGTGTTACATCNTTTTTCATCACTCGCTGGAACGAGCAAATGTTCGCATCCCTGTAATACCTTGTAATACCGATGGTGGTGTTACATCACGGGCTAGTCCATTAGTAAATCGACAGGCTTTATTAAATGGTGAAGGTATTGGTGTAATGGAAGTAGCAGTATGTTTAATTGTGAAGGGATTTATCACACCTCTGATACTTGGTGTAGATTTCTTAACCCATTATGACANAATTGTGAAGGGATTTATCACACCTCTGATACTTGGTGTAGATTTCTTAACCCATTATGACATACGGTAAAATTTTGACAACTGCACTGTATTTGCAAACGAGGAATCACGTATTACGGAATTGCGACCAGTCAAATTGACAGTTGGTAATTCCATTACCAGGTCTCTGCAAATTTCCACAATGGAAAAAATCAACGCAATTCACTGTTACACTGGCCAGACTCCATTTGAGACCTTGCATGAAGTGCCGTCACGTTTGCCGATTTCCCACACTATTTAAAAACCGGAACACGACAATAAAAACATTGGAGGGGCTGACCACGAGAAATTATTGCAAGAGATTCGACAATTGGTGAAACAGCGATTTTATCACGCTGTTGATACACGTAGAAGAGCCAAGAAGGCGAAGAAGGAACACAATTTGCAGATCAGGGAGCTGGTCCTAGTACGTGCGCGTAATATCAGTGATCAATCTGAGTTTGTTACAAAGAAACTGCTCGCATTATATAGAGGTCCATACAGAGTGTCAAGCATTATCAACAGCAACCGCATCGAGCTGTCACTTGTAGATCGTGANAATTATATAGAGGTCCATACAGAGTGTCAAGCATTATCAACAGCAACCGCATCGAGCTGTCACTTGTAGATCGTGATGAAATCATTGGTATGTTCAATGCCATTCACTTACGTATGAAATCATCGGTCCTGAGCTACCAAATAATGCTGAATAAACGGAAGTGGCCCCGACTTTATGTGGAAGTAACAGCAGGGCTGGTGGCATGAAGTTTATTTNAATAATGCTGAATAAACGGAAGTGGCCCCGACTTTATGTGGAAGTAACAGCAGGGCTGGTGGCATGAAGTTTATTTTTCCATGTATTGTGCATGAACTTCATGGTGAATGCACTCCGCTTGTAGCCGTGACAAATTCATTACCCTTAATGTGGAGCAGTGTTAACCAGTNGAACTTCATGGTGAATGCACTCCGCTTGTAGCCGTGACAAATTCATTACCCTTAATGTGGAGCAGTGTTAACCAGTACTGATTGTGACTTGGTATTATTGTCCGCTCTTGTGTGATGTGTCATGCTGCCCGCATCAGCGGTTTGATGGCGTGAATTAAGCATGCCCAGGAATGAGGCATTGTTGCATTGTCCGCCGTTATGTTGGCTCCACAATATGTTGGGTGCTGTGCAACAGGTATTATCTCGGAAGAGGTTTCATGAAAATCAGATTGTCTGTTTGATCGTCACTCGATGTGTGTCCCTCTGGGTCAAGTATGATTAAGCTGCCTCGGCACGTATGTGATTCNTGTCTGTTTGATCGTCACTCGATGTGTGTCCCTCTGGGTCAAGTATGATTAAGCTGCCTCGGCACGTATGTGATTCACAGAAGAAACGTTACCCGACATGCCTGATCTATCTATGTATCATGTAGAATAAAACTGCAAAGAGTTACCATGGGATAAATAAATTCCCTCCTTATCTCTCTGGTGTGAGTTCTGCCCAACATAATTTTGTATAAGTCCAAGAAGTTAGAGTTTATTGCAAGATAATGAACTGCCTTAAGTAATAATTTAAGGGCGTCTTTTTGTTGCGAGTGTTGCATTTAAGAAGATGATTAGCGAAAGCGTAAATTACAATCGCAGACCTAACCACCGGCACTGAGACACACAACTGTGAGTCCAATCTCCTTGGAAGATGCTGCGGCTGAAGATCGACTACGTCTGGATAGTCACCATCATGGAGAGAGACTGGAGAATGTATTGTGTGATATATGTTATCTTTGGTTTTTTTTTTTTTTTTCAGTTGTCATGCACGTGTGTTCAGCTATTAAAAGTAAAACATCTCAGTTGAAATTTAGAGATTTTAAAGATATTATTTATTCTTGTTTGATTTATCATTCATCATGAAGAGCAGTAAGTTTGGCAAAAAGTATTTATAATTTTTAACCAATGATTTCAAGATCTCTTGTTTTAAGAACCCACAGCAATACTGATATACAGTTGGACATATTTTACAATTGAGGTGTCCTGTATACATCTATAAGATAGCATATATTGAACAACCAATCAAATTTTTACTCCAATTTATAAAATTACGATAAGTTATTATTTTAAAGTGAACAGTTTTACTTTACTGCACAGCATGCTGGTGATAGATTTTTGTTTCATATTCGTATCATCAGACCATACATACATACATACAAGTACGTTGCTGTAGTTGAAACGAGTGTAGACGACGGAGACATACGTTTATGTACAGAAAAGTGTTGGTAGTAGTGAAAAATTGTTCAAAGTCCAATATGATGATGATGATTCATATGTAAATTACAGTCAATTATTGGGTATTTTGAAAACACCAAGTTTAAAAATGAAAGGTGTATGAGTATGTTATGAATTTGAAACCCGCATCATCGTTGTTGGAAAGCAATAAGTTGTAATAGCTGATGTCATTGAACCTATGTTTTAGTGCGTTTCCCTATGTTTATATTGTTCTACTCTGTTAACAGAAAGGTTTCTGTGTTTATTTCAGTGTGGATGTGATACCGCCAGGATTGAAATGTGTTAAATTAATTTACAGTGTCTCCTAGTTATATAAACATGTGGGTTTTGCTATAGTTACGAAAGGCACCAAGACTACGGTAACTGTTCAAGTACATTCTGTTACAATATTTAGTTACAGAGGGATAATAATAGTTGACTTTTTGAAGGAAAAAAAAATATTTACAGTAGTTAGAAGTTACTACATAAGTTTAGGGCATGCTTGTAAATTGTTTGAATTATTACAATTTTTAGGAACGCATTCTCTTTTAAAATAGTAACAGAAGGNTTAGGGCATGCTTGTAAATTGTTTGAATTATTACAATTTTTAGGAACGCATTCTCTTTTAAAATAGTAACAGAAGGGGAATTGTTCTCTGAAACATGTGTTACTTTTTATTGCTATTTGATGTTTTAAGGGAAAAAGTGGGATGGTGGTGGGTTTTCTATGCTCTGTAACCTTTTGCTAATAACATAAAACCAATTACTTTAAGATTTAAATAAATAAATCAGTTTTATTAATTTGGTTTTGTGTGAAATGTCCATTTAATTCTGAAATGACCGAAATACGCAGTTAGGGGGCAGTGGCATTTTTTCAAAGTTTGATTTCAAAAGTGCTCACTTTACCGTGAACATCCTTCAATCGCGTTGGCAGTAAAGCAGTCCAATGTTGGGGGCACGGTGACCGGCTACTCCGCACCTCGGCCGCGCACTCTACGGGGTT
>NQII01003046.1:248526-261621 GCA_002778355.1 Clitarchus hookeri | reverse complement strand
GGGGGGGGAGTACCGGGCCGGCGACATCGCCCACGCACGGCTGCCAACTGTCGACGCCGCTGTTTGCTCGCGCCGCGGCGGGAGTGACTGATCACAGCACTTAACACAGATCTCCCGCCCTCAGCAGAATGCTCCCCTAGCGGGTGAAGTTTGCAGCGGCATTAGAAGCCGACCTACTCACCGCGTTGCCTCGCCTCGCCCCTGGATTATCCTCCCGCCGCGGGGCACAGCTGCTCGCTCGCTCACGACACGTGACGTCAGTCGCCGGCTACCGCTTCCGTGGCGAGCCTTTGAAGCCACGGCTCGCCGACTTTAGATTAATCACGTCTGATGAAGGGCGCCGACTCTGCGGGATTTGAGCCTCTTTCCGCCAATAAGGATTTTATTTCGTGAGTTAAGTCCCACTTCGTGCGTGGGTGTAGATAAGACCCTTCCGTCGACCCGCTTCAAACAAAGTAGGTCAACAACAGTTGGGTAGTTGTGACGTCACTAAAACGCCATAAACGTCTCAAGAAGTTAAAAAAAAAAAAAACGGCTGGGTAGCTCTAGCTTTTATCAAAAAAATTTTTATGTACAATACACATCAAAAGTTTAGGACTACGCAAGTTTAAAATGAAAACTTCAACTTTACAACATATAGGGCATAAATCATTAACAAATATAAGAAAGCACTGTGAAATAATTTAATAATTTCTTTTAAGAAAATAATTTTTACTGGAAATTAGGTAACAAACGAACACTTGTATTATGCACCTGACATAAAAAAAAAACGAGTGCGTGTAACTGAACACACGTTACTTACCTGCCGTGTCCGGCGGGTAAGTACACAATTTTTCGAGATATGGAGAATATATTCATCGGTTTGATGAATGGTTAGGGTTTGTGTATACTTTTTGGTAACTGGTTGTAATACTTTTTTTTTGCAGATTTTTGTCATGGCTTCTAAACGTTCGCTGTGTGATGACAACATTACGCGTGTATGATTGGAAGAGGAAGACATCAGTCTCCATTGGTGGCTTCATCTGATAGTGATGATGAAGACAATGTGGAGATTGATGATGTGGAAACTGACATTCAAGACGACCCCTCCGGCCAAGAGGACGGCCAGCTAAATACTCGAGGGTCTTCCTCATCTTATTTACAGGACCACGTGGTTGAGCCACAATCACCTCCTGTTCCAGTGGAAGAGAGTTCAGGTAGTATTTCAAGTATCTTGACCACATCTCAAAGTAATATCCGCAGTCGGAACCGTCATGTTTGGGCCACGAGCAAAGGGCGTACTTCAGGCAGAGCGGCTGCAATAAATATTGCACGTGTGAACAGAGGACCATCTCGTGCTGTAAGGGGGATGGTGGATCCATTGTTATTATTTGAACAATTTATGATTGATCAGATATTTGAAGAAATTGCGAAATGGACAGATTCGAAGATTGCAGAAACAAAGCTATCAGCAAATTACATCCACGCAGAACGACACAAAAGAAGAGATCAGAGCACTCGTGGGTATTCTGGTGTTAACTGCAGCTCTGAAAGACAACCACCTTTCCCTCGGCGAATTGTTTAACACTGAGTATTCTGGTACTAGATGTGTGTCGTGTATGAGCAAAGAAAGGTGCGACTTCCTTTTGCGATGTCTTCGCTTTGATGATAAAATATTTCGCTTACAACGGCAAAGAGATGATCCATTTACACCCGTAAGAGGCATGCGGAATATGCTCATTACTCAGTGTCGTCAGAACTATATACTTGGAGCAAATGTGACAATCGACGAGCATTTATTGGCATTCCGGGGGTAGGTGTAAATTTCGAATGTACATTCCAAATAAACCTGCCAAGTATGGCGTTAAGTTGGTCATGATGTGTGACAGTGGGACAAGACATATGGTCGATTGTTCGCCATATCTCGGAAAAGNTATGGCGTTAAGTTGGTCATGATGTGTGACAGTGGGACAAGACATATGGTCGATTGTTCGCCATATCTCGGAAAAGGAAGCGATACGGGGAGTGTGCCTTTGGGAGAGTACTTTATAAAGGAACTTACTCGCAGTATACATGGCACGAACAGAAACGTTACTATGGNTATGGCGTTAAGTTGGTCATGATGTGTGACAGTGGGACAAGACATATGGTCGATTGTTCGCCATATCTCGGAAAAGTAAGCGATACGGGGAGTGTGCCTTTGGGAGAATACTTTATAAAGGAACTTACTCGCAGTATACATGGCACGAACAGAAACGTTACTATGGATAATTGGTTCACGTCANGTACTTTATAAAGGAACTTACTCGCAGTATACATGGCACGAACAGAAACGTTACTATGGATAATTGGTTCACGTCAGTACCGCTAGAGAAGCAATAACTTCAGCAGCCTTATAAATTAACAATTGTGGTGACATTGCGAGCTAACAAAGGAGAAATCCCCGAAGAAATAAAGAACAATCGGTCCAGAAACGTTAATACATCTATGTTCTGTTATGATGGCTCCCTTACACTCCTTTCGTACAAGCCTGAACCATCAAAAATGGTTTATGTATCATCTTCCTGTGATGAGGAAGGCACAGTAAATCCGGCATCAAAGAAGCCGCACATGATTGAATTTTACAATAGTACAAAAGGTGGAGTAGATACATTTGACCAAATGTGCTCGGTGATGACACGCAACAGAGAAACCAATCGGTGGCCTATGTGTGTTTTGTACGGCATGGTCAGTATATCATGTATTAACGCCTACATCATGTATTGCCACAATGCTTCTACTCTAGGACACAAGGTAATTAGTAGTCGAGATTTTATGAAGAAGTTGCATTCGCAACTTGTAGAACCCTGGCTCAAAATGCGACTGGACATTGAGACAATGCTGACGCACATGAAAAATAAAATTCAAGACATATCAGCTGTCAAGGCAGGTGAAGGTCAAACCGAAGGTCACCCTCCGCCCAGCAACGCAACGTCAAGCAATAACCCTCAACCAACAGAGGCACCAAATATGAGGAAAAGAAAAGTTTGCGGTCTTTGTTCCTATAAACAGAGGTGCATGACAAAAACTTATTGCTCAAAATGCAACACCGCAATTTGTGGTTGAACATAAGGTTGAATTTTGCTTACCTTGCGCTTCAAAAAATTATTTTTTGTATATTTTTCTGGGTAGAGAGAATCCTATAGTTTTAGTTCGCCAAAGAAGAAAAGGCTGTGTTAAGTTATTAATTTTTTTTTTAATTTTTCCTAAATATGTTGTTACTTATGATCTCATAAAAACTAGTGCCTTACTAAAAATTGTCAAAAACAAATATTTTTTAAGCAAAGTTTAAATATACTGTTTAATTTATCAATATAACCCTTGCCTCATGTAGTGTGTGTCATAAACATATTAAAAAAACTAATGTTTTTAGTTAAAAATATACACCCTAAAAATTGTTCATCGATTCGATGAATGGTTAGGTTTAATGAGGTTTATATGCATGAACGTTAGGTGTCTAGGGTTANGCAATTTGTGGTTGAACATAAGGTTGAATTTTGCTTACCTTGCGCTTCAAAAAATTATTTTTTGTATATTTTTCTGTGTAGATAGAACCCTATAGTTTTAGTTCGCCAAAGAAGAAAAAGCTGTGTTATGTTTTCAATTTTTTTAAATTTTTCCTAAGTATATTGTCACTTATGATCTCATAAAAACTAGTGCCTTACTAAAAATTGTTGAAAACAAATATATTTTAAGCAAAGTTTAAATATACTGTTGAATTTATCAATATAACCCTTGCCTTATGTAATGTGTGTCATAAACATAATAAAAAAACTGATGTTTTTAGTTAAAAATATACACCCTAAAAATTGTTCATCGAATCGATGAGTGAATAGGTTTAATGGGGTTTATATGCATGAACGTTAGGTGTCTAGGGTTAATAAGTGTCCGCTTGCCATGATATATCAGCATTTTCAAGATTTAAACCTGGAGCAATTGCTCAAGGGGAGTTTTTATAAAATAAAAGAAAGATTTTTTATAATACTTCAAATTTTAAATTACTAAAATAAAATAAAAATTTACTCCTTATTGAAAATGTAGTCCTGGGATAAGGAAAGAAATTGTATTGGATGAATGTAAACAAAATCAATAAAAAATCATTTAAAAAATCAGTTAATTTCATTCGCACATAATATTTCGGTGAGCGACGGAAATAAAGCANAAATCAGTTAATTTCATTCGCACATAATATTTCGGTGAGCGACGGAAATAAAGCATGGCAGTCCTTGCCACTGTTACGCCAAGACTCTGACGAGGGACTTCAGGTAACTCTGACGAGGGACTTCAGGTAACTTTGATGAGAGAGGGACTTCAGGTAACTCTGACGAGGGAGGGAGTTCAGGTAAGTCGGTCATACTCCCGAGAGTAGGTCGTCATGAAATAAAAATAAACGGGGAGACTGAAAAATAAACACTAAGCTCTCTCGTTCGTAGTCACGCCTCCACTATAGACGAAAAAGATGACGCAACCCAATTTTAGTCTTCTGCACATGTTGCCAACATTAGCTGGAAAAATGTCAAAGGAACTGTCGAATTCACGTGTTTCAACCGTTGAAGGGAAATATGACTGCTGTTGTAAATAGTTGATCCAGCATTATTCTATTTGCAGGTGATACTACTGCGATATGTAAAGAAAAGAATCCTTTAGCCCTCAAGTCAATACTAAATGCATGTTTTTTATCAATTAAATAACTGGTTTATGCCTAACAGTCTTACATTAAATTTGGCTAAAACAGTGTTGGTAAAATTTATGACTAAAAATCAACAGGATTATGACCTCTCAATCAGTTACAGAAATTATAACTTGAAACATAGTCAGTCAACAAAATTTTTAGGTTTACAAATTGTTAATCGTTTGAACGGAAACACTCGTATTGATAAAATAATTCCACAATTATCAGCAGCGTATTTTGCATTATATAATTTATCATATTTTTTAAACTTTTCTGCTATGAAGCAAATATACTTCGCATACTTTCATGCAGTAATGTTATATGGAATTCATACAATGGTAATTATCTTCTCAAAGCCTACAAATATTTCGACTCCAAACAAGAGCAACCAGAAACATTAATAAGGCCTGAAAAAGTGATTCATGTCGTCCTTTGTTAAAAAAGTTAGGCATATTAACATTTACAGGTCAATATATTTTTTCACTAATTAGGTTTATTGATAAGAATAATAACAATTGTGATAAAAATTATATGATACACTCATTTAATACCAGAAGAAAAGACGATTCACATCGGCCAACAAACCATGTAACAATTGTGCAGAATAGTGTGCACTTAGCTGGAATTAAATATTTTAATTAATTACTAACTGACCTTAAAAATCNTTTCGACTCCAAACAAGAGCAACCAGAAACATTAATAAGGCCTGAAAAAGTGATTCATGTCGTCCTTTGTTAAAAAGTTAGGCATATTAACATTTACAGGTCAATATATTTTTTCACTAATTAGGTTTATTGATAAGAATAATAACAATTGTGATAAAAATTATATGATACACTCATTTAATACCAGAAGAAAAGACGATTCACATCGGCCAACAAACCATCTAACAATTGTGCAGAATAGTGTGCACTTAGCTGGAATTAAATATTTTAATTAATTACTAACTGACCTTAAAAATCTAAGCATAAGTAACACTAAACAATTTAATATTAGCTTAAAAAAATCTGTTAGATAGTGTTTTTTTATTCAGTTAATGAATTTACTAAAATGAATTAGTTATCTTTGCTTATTTGATGATTGTTGTTAATTTCCAAATGTGATCAATGTATATATTATGTATTCTAATGTACATATTATATTATAATATACTGACGAACTCTAAATCCCTAGGCACAACCCTTTTACGAATCAATGGAGTGATAAAATCCTGCTAATATTATAAATGCGAAAGTCTGTGTGTATGTTTGTTACCACTCAGCTCCATAACGGCTGAACGGATTTTGATGAAATATTGTATGTAGGTACTTTAGGTACTTTAATAGGACACATGATACTTTATATACCGGGAAATTGTACGGTTCCTGTGGAATAACAACAAAACGTAATTCTGCGACGACTGGGAACGAGTAATACCAAAATACACCAAGTTGTCTGCCATGAAACTAGATGGCGCTGACTACCCTTAAAACACGCAAGCGTTTCATTCGTGAGTCAAAGTTGAACATTAAAAAATATAGTTACCTGAAATATTTTTTGTGCTGGTGGTAGGAGGCAAAACGATCAATGTTGTACATAAAAACAACGTGGATAGGATTTGAGGGCTGTTAGAACCTTCTCACTGTTTGCATAAAATTCAAGACCTTTGGATAAAAATTTCCAACACAACTACGAAAGCATATGAAGGTCTTATATGCCATACAACACACACGTCGAAAGATTTTCTAAATTGATGTCTTACAATCCTAGTTTTATTCATAACATAAATATTTAACTATAACATTAAACCTATTGCAAAACTACATACGCGATAGCAAAAATAATAATTACTTCATCGGAATTTAACAGATAAGGTACCTATTTTGCAAAGGTATCTTTAATAGCTTCACTGAAAACTTCAAAACTTAAAAAGCATATGTTTTATAGTTTTCTACATGTCATTGTAAAAACTTGTATTGGGCCATATGAAACATGCAATTAAAACCATACCTTATTTGAAGCAGTTTACCTAGAGAGTCATTTAGATAAAAAAAATTTAAAATAATGTTTTCCAAAAAAAAGAAATTCACATACTAGTAAAAAATTTTCAATATGAAAGATATTTACGTGACAACAAATGGTTTCTGTTAGTGTCACAGATATTCCAATACAAAAGTATGGACCCACATTATATACATTTCTCGAAACATATTTGGTTTGAACGACTCACAACACACACTTGTCTTGAATTCGTTATCTATTTTATTTTATTTTGTTATTCCTTGCATCCTATCACTGCTGCATACATGGGCCGCATCATAGACGGTAACCAACGTTGGCCTACTCCAAACCAACACAACTGTCAAAGACGCATGGTCAACAGTACTGAACGCGTTTGTATGTATCTTCATTTTTGAATGGCCAACACAATTATATTAACGAAATACAATTACCACTGTGAATGTAATCAAGCTGCATTGCAAATTGGTTGGAGGAAGTAGACAAACATCTCAAAGAACTTGGTTGTTTAACAGTTCTCTAACCTCAAATGCAATCCATGATGTTTTTGCTAGTCGTATTGGCAGAAAAGCAGTTCAACATTGGGACCCGGAGACTGGTACTGCGCAGCTAGCGATGTCGCTCTACTTCATTTTTATTTAGTCCTTGTGCCGCATAGGTCAGAAACTAAAATATCTGAAAAATTATTGGCTCTGATTAATTAAGAATGTCTCACAAATGAGATACATGTAACGCACGAAAAAAAAAAATTGAAACAATTAAAAAGAATGAAAACGAAATATTTAGCGACGGCATTATACTACTTTATTTTGTTCAAGTGAGAATGTAATTGCAGATCTCAGTTGGAGAACANGTAGATCTAAGATGGAGAACACGAAAAAGAGCAAGAGAAAGGAACAAATTTGGCAATACTTTTATTATTTGCGTGCTGCTGGCTGTGAACAGATCGCAATTGAGTTTGATGTTAAATTTAATTTTTCTCTCAGTTACAGCATGTGTGATTTTTACTTTGATCAAAACCAGACTTTAAAATTCTTACAGTCAATAACATTTTTACGATTATGGCAAAATCTGACATTTGTAATTTTATATATTTGAATAAGAATTTTCACATAATTAAACATTTATCTTTATAATTAAAACACAAAATATTTTAATTAACTACTGTATTAAACATTATTTTCCAATGCAATAGCAATAAAATTTTTTTTCTGCGAATTTAAAAAAGAGACTTATAACATAAATGTAAAAATTAAATTTCGATGAAATAACATTTACAGCATAAATTTAAATAATGAATTTAAAAACTTAAAAGTCATAGGTACCCCCTGCAAAATATGTTATAAATTACCAATTTAAGAATTAGATTTACAAATAAAATTTTACACATTTCAATTACACAGTTTATCCTGTACGACCCTAACATTTTTTTACAATTGAAATTGTTAATTTTAATTTATAATATTGTTAATTAAAAATATTTTAGATTTTAATTAAATTAGGTAAATGTTTTAATTACATGAAAAGCGGTCCAAGCTACACCCAATTTATAGTACTTACTTCCAAAATTACAATTAATAATTGCCAAAGGTGTGGTTACAGAGAGCCTACAATAACACTGCCAGATATTCAACACATCCCTGAGGAAGGGAAGGGAGGGCAGGGAGTGGTAGGAGAAAGAAGCCGTACTATCTCTCACACCGTGGTATGTAGACACTTAAGGCCCATTCACACCATCAAATATTTATTTAATTAATTTTATGGAACTAAAAGATCACTAAAATTGTCTTTCAATGAATTGTAAGCATTTTTACGCCTCCATTCAACCAGACCAGATCAAGTCCCTTGATCACATTACCATGCAGTTATATCNAGACCAGATCAAGTCCCTTGATCACATTACCATGCAGTTATATCATCAACAGTTTCTTCCAGAAAAGTTCTTCGCATCCCATAAGCTTTTAAGTCCCCACGTGAAAATGTATCACTAAGGTTTTTAATGAAACCAGTAAAAAAAAATATCAAAACAAAATTTTCAGAAGTAATTACGACTCATGCACGGGACGAAAATAATTGGTTAAACCCCAACAAAGTTTCTTCATTTTATTGTACATTTTTTTAAAAAATATAAGTCCTTATTTTGTAAAAAACTTTAAATGTGTGCACGCAACTATATTATTATGAGATTACAACTGTTCATACTGTCAGAAAACAAGTGATNAATTAAAAAGAATGAAAACGAAATATTTAGCGACGGCATTATACTACTTTATTTTGTTCAAGTGAGAATGTAATTGCAGATCTCAGTTGGAGAACATGAAAAAGGGCAAGAGAAAGGAACAAATTTGGCAATAATTTTATTATTTGCGTGCTGCTGGCTGTGAACAGATCGCAATTGAGTTTGATGTTAAATTTAATTTTTCTCTCAGTNCTTTTATTATTTGCGTGCTGCTGGCTGTGAACAGATCGCAATTGAGTTTGATGTTAAATTTAATTTTTCTCTCAGTTACAGCATGTGTGATTTTTACTTTGATCAAAACCAGACTTTAAAATTCTTACAGTCAATAACATTTTTACGATTATGGCAAAATCTGACATTTGTAATTTTATATATTTGAATAAGAATTTTCACATAATTAAACATTTATCTNTACGATTATGGCAAAATCTGACATTTGTAATTTTATATATTTGAATAAGAATTTTCACATAATTAAACATTTATCTTTATAATTAAAACACAAAATATTTTAATTAACTACTGTATTAAACATTATTTTCCAATGCAATAGCAATAAAATTTTTTTTCTGCGAATTTAAAAAAGAGACTTATAACATAAATGTAAAAATTAAATTTCGATGGCGCATTAAAAAATAACATTTACAGCATAAATTTAAATAATGAATTTAAAAACTTAAAAGTCATAGGTACCCCCTGCAAAATATGTTATAAATTACCAATTTAAGAATTAGATTTACAAATAAAATTTTACGCATTTCAATTAAACAGTTTATCCTGTACGACCCTAACATTTTTTTACAATTGAAATTGTTAATTTTAATTTATAATATTGTTAATTAAAAATATTTTAGATTTTAATTAAATTAGGTAAATGTTTTAATTACATGAAAAGTGGTCCAAGCTACACCCAATTTATAGTACTTACTTCCAAAATTACAATTAATAATTGCCAAAGGTGTGGTTACAGGGAGCCTACAATAACACTGCCAGATATTGAACACATCCCTGAGGAAGGTAAGGGAGGGCAGGGAGTGGTAGGAGAAAGAAGCCGTACTATCTCTCACACCGTGGTAGGTAGACACTTAAGGCCCTTTCACACCATCAAATATTTATTGAATTAATTTTATGGAACTAAAAGATCACTAAAATTGTCTTTCAATGAATTGTAAGCATTTTTACGCCTCCATTCANTAATTTTATGGAACTAAAAGATCACTAAAATTGTCTTTCAATGAATTGTAAGCATTTTTACGCCTCCATTCAACCATACTTATTATCTAGTCCCTTGATCACATTACCATGCAGTTATATCATCAACAGTTTCTTCCAGAAAAGTTCTTCGCATCCTATAAGCTTTTAAGTCCCCACGTGAAAATGTATCACTAAGGTTTTTAATGAAACCAGTAAAAAAAAAAAAAAATATCAAAACAAAATTTTCAGAAGTAATTACGACTCATGCACGGGACGAAAATAATTGGTTAAACCCCAACAAAGTTTCTTCATTTTATTGTACATTTTTAAAAAAAATAGAATTCCTTATTTTGTAAAAACTTTAAATGTGTGCACGCAACTATATTATTATGAGATTACAACTGTTCATACTGTCAGAAAACAAGTGATNTAAAAACTTTAAATGTGTGCACGCAACTATATTATTATGAGATTACAACTGTTCATACTGTCAGAAAACAAGTGATAAGCGATCGAAATTTTGTTTTAAAGCAAATATAGAACATGCTCGAAACGAAAAATCCTGAAGGAAAACGAGATATTCGAGAAATATAAAGAGAAAATGGCCGCGATTATGACGTTTCTGTGACGCCATTAAGCATTCAATGAGGTGAAGTAAATAAAAATTGGAAGTAATTCGAAGAAAAATTTGATAGTGCGAAAGGGCCTTAACCCTCAGATCGCTCGGTCAGGTGGCAGGCAGCCTATCGTCGTGTGTCCCGTCGTCAAATGCTCCCTGTTGCCCTCGTCCTGGCTCCTCGTCGCGCTTCGTCTCATCCCCCTCCCTCCACCTGTTGCTGTCGGCTCTCGTTCTGATCCTGCGAGATGCTGCGCGGTTGTGCAGTCGTGTCAGCGAGACCCTGTTATCCCCCGCGTCTCGCCAGACCACGGCGTTCCGACGTTGTAGCGGCGCGAGACGGACCGTGTTCACTGAGTGTGCTTCGGCGACGTCTCTGCTCGCGGAGACGGAATCAACCCCCTTCCCCTGCTCGCAACCGACTAACTAACCCTCCCGCATCTCTGCATTGGCGCAGAACTTGGCGAGACACTCGCTGATACGTCGGGAAGGCAGCCACATCTTGAACACTAGAGATACATCTGGACGCAGCGGGACCGGCCACCACAGTGTATTCCCGGTTTCTTCGCAACTTTTCGAACCAAACCTTTGAAAATTCACCCCATGCACGACGTGTTTGGTTGTTGCCTACGTACGTCACTTACTGCAATCGTTTTATACGTGTGTCAACATTAAATCACTTTACTTTTTGTCGAATTAATCTTTTACTTAAATCCTCTGTAGAAATTATGAAATGTATTTATAACGAATGTAACCAACAACAGGGAGAAAATAGGTGTGTTGGTAACGTCTATTAAATAATAGTTCTTACGCAAAGTAACATTACATTGAGCGCGCAGGAATCCGGTGCGTTGTCCCTTTCGTGTAAATTTCCATACTCGGTTAAGTTTTGTTTGCACGAGGCGGAGGAATATCCTGGAAGTAGAACTTTAGCAGGGCTTCAGAATAGTTGGAAGAAACATAGAAAAAACCTATAGCGTTCTACCAACACAGTGAAAAGTTTTGTACGCATAACAAACAATTATTCGGAAACTTAGTTGCCAAAGATTTTGTTGTAATTCTACATCATAAATGGGCCTACCGCATCTTTAAATCGCTCTTTCTATGAAACATACATAAACAGTTTATGTAGTTCTACATTTACGATGAACTTCTAAGTCTACAGTACTTGCTTGTTAAAATTAAACATTAATTACGCGCATTCCACATTAATGTTTCGTAGAATTTGCTCTCATTACCTTGTAGTGTTAAGAAAATAAACTTGTCAACTACACTGAAGAGCCAAAAAAACTGGCGCACCTGCCTCATATCGTGGAGGGCCCCCCGAGCACGCAGAAGTGCCGCAAGACGACGTGGCATGGACTCGACTAATGTCTGAAGGTATGCAGGAGGCAATTCACACCATGAATCCTGCAGGGAAGTCCACAAATCCAATCTGCGCCAATTTGAAAAAGGGTTGCACGTCTGTCCCGTTTAATGATTCTCGTCAGTCGTCGTTTGCCCCGTTCTTTCACGATCTTTTTCCGGCCGCAGCGATGTCGAAGATATGATGTTTCACCGGATTCCCGATATTCACGGTACACTCGTGAAATGGTCGTACGCGAACATCCGAATGTTATCGCTATTTCGGAGATGCTATGTCCCATCTCTCGTGCATCGACTATAACACCACGTTCAAACTCACTTAAATCTTGATAACCTGCCATTGTAGCAGCAGTAACCGATCTATCTGCCGACCGCATCGCGTTACTATGATTGGTTCCATACATCTGTTATTTGCATACGCACGCCTATACCAGTTTTTTTGGCTCTTCAGTGTATAACGAAATTAATTACATACTTAGTTTTTTATATAACTTCAATTTAGTTGCTATAACCTTCTCTAGTCGTAAGTAGAGTAATACAACATCATGTTGGGAAACGTATGGCTTACTAACTGCTAGGCGATCGAGTTTTTTGTGTTTATTTTCGGTATTACCACGAGCAATTATTAATCCCTTAATGAATTTAAAGTTTTTAAAACTATTTTTGCTCTAGTGGCTTCCACATCTCATGCGGCACCTTTAAACAGTTCAGTTCAGTGTCCGGAACTGAGAAAAAAATATGGTTGTAGGAACCGTCTAAGTATTGCTAACGTACATAGTGATACCAACAGAACTGTTAGTTGTGTTCCTGTCTGTGATTGTACTTGCTACTGGTTCACGTGGTTCCTCCAACAGATCACTACGTTCCTAGTACTAGTACCTCCAACAGAACTGTTTGTTGTGTTCCTGTCTGTGATTGTACTTGCTACTGGTTCACGTGGTTCCTCCAACAGATCACTACGTTCCTAGTACTAGTACCTCCAACAGAACTGTT
>NQII01003046.1:237092-247404 GCA_002778355.1 Clitarchus hookeri | reverse complement strand
CCAGCAAGCGGCATCGTCCAGCACGATTCCCACATGCGGAAATCCGGGAGTGAACCCGCCGGGGATCGAACCCGGATAGCCGTGGTGGGAGGCGAGCGCCCTGGACACTACGCCACCGCTGCCCCTGCACGGCGGTAGAACGGCAACTACCACNAGCCGTGGTGGGAGGCGAGCGCCCTGGACACTACGCCACCGCTGCCCCTGCACGGCGGTAGAACGGCAACTACCACGAGGAAACCCATGCGTGCAGGCAAACACGTGTGTTGAACTAACTCTGGAATGTCGACGTACTGTGGCTAACACTCAAGAAGACACGCTAGAGTATAGTTAGTCTATTCACGGTTTCTTATCACTTTTTGAATCAAACATTTGAAGAAAAAAAAACATCCCATGCTCGTGCTTAGTTATTTCCTGAGAAAGTCATGTAGTATCACAAGCGTTTTATACACTTGTTGACACAAATGTGACGTACCATATTTTTTGGTTAAATTTAACATTTACTTATATATTTAAATTATGATATTTCATTTGCAACTAATACGAGTATAAACAGAGAGAAATGCCTAGTAAGAAACAGTTTATGCAAAACGTTATTACACAGAGTGCTCAGGGGCCGCGGTGGCTGGGTGGCTAGACTGGTCACTTCACGCCAAGGTGAACCGGGTTCGTTCCCCGGCCGCGTCACCGTATTTTTGCACGTGAGAATCGTAGAATCGTGACGGACGATGCCGCTGGTCGACGGGGTTTCTCAGAGAACTCCCGTTTCCCCCCGCCCTTTCATTCCGGCGCCGCTCCGAACTCACCTCAATCACCCTCATCGACTCTCAAGACCTCACTGTTAAGAGCCGCCCAAATATCTTTACTTACTCTAATCTGAGAAGTAGGAGCAGAAAACTATAATTTAATCGTCTGCATTGCCGTGCCGAAAACTTTTCCTACATTCCCTGTCACTCATAATCAGTTAAATATTTTAAAAACTTAAATGATTTGTCGTCAAAATGTCTTAAGAAGTATTCATGACGTTTATAAAACCTGAAAGTTCAAGCGTTTACTCTTGTCGATGAAGTTAGTTATGTAATATAAATACTATCTCAAAGACACCCGCTGATCCATACAGGAAATGATGTAGTNTAAAAACTTAAATGATTTGTCGTCAAAATGTCTTAAGAAGTATTCATGACGTTTATAAAACCTGAAAGTTCAAGCGTTTACTGTTGTCGATGAAGTTAGTTATGTAATATAAATACTATCTCAAAGACACCCGCTGATCCATACAGGAAATGATGTAGTTTCATATTGCATGAGGTGACATCATTCCATTATATTCATTTATTGTAGTGCGGTTTCTATTTCTTCCATCACTTATTTCGTACTATTACTTAGCCCGTGGCGTAGGAATAGCTACGTCGAAATACATTTCACGATTATTTTCTAAGACAATAGCAGAATAAATAGGATTTTTGGTGGTTCGGGTGCAACTTAAGAACACCTTTATTTCAGGGAACAAAATGAAACAAGACGCGTGTTAAAAAAAAGAAAAAAAAAGACATTATTTTATATTTTTCTGGTTGAACTCGTTTGAATAAAGGTAAAATTCCGTTTGGCTAGAAAGTTACGTAATAAAGAACGGTTTTTCGCGCCATCGCAAGATAAAAAAATCATTCGTTCTTGTAAAAGTCGCAGAACGAATCTCAAACCCGCACATGATTTGCATGTGTGATTTGACGCTAGCGAACAAATTCACTTCGTAAATGAATATACGAAAATATCGAAAAGTGGAAGTGAAAAACTGGGAGGGGCGGTAGTCGCTTAAAAGCGATGCCGCGACGAAGAATTCGAAGTTCGACGAAAATAAGCTGTATGCGAGGAATTTAAAGCGGGACTTGGAAATCTCCAGTTCGACATTTGCATAATCAGTTTAAACGGTTTTTTTTTTCTTCGTCTCTCAAGAGCTCGTTCTAGTGGGTTGGTGTAGGGAGGGGGAGGGGGCGGATAGCTGCGTCCATCCACGGCGAAGCCAGAGCCTTATGAAACATGCAGGAGCTTCCATTGTCCACACCGTCTCTTGTTTACAAACTGCCCGTAGCTACGAGACACCACGAGCACTTCACTCCAGGGGCACAGCTGACGTTTAGTCGCACGACTCAACAGAGCAGCTACACACGGCACTGCGATGTATGCGTCCAGCTCTTACGTCGAGCATCGACTAAAGACAAGCTATACCGCTTATTCGTCTTCTGCGCATGCGCCCGACATTGACCCACCCCAAAAGGAACACGACCGTCAAAGTAACACGGTCAACAGTGATGCAGGTGTTTGTTTACATCTTCGTTTTTTAAATGACCAGGGGCTATTATATTAATTTAAATACTTTTTTACCAATTTGAATTCAATCGAACTGCATTACAAATTTATTAGAGGATTGNGCTATTATATTAATTTAAATACTTTTTTACCAATTTGAATTCAATCGAACTGCATTACAAATTTATTAGAGGATTGTTTAAGAAACGTATCAAAGCACTTGTTTACTAAAGAGTATTCTAACCTCAAATTCAATCGACGCCATGTTTGCCAGCCGTTCTGGCGGGAAAACAATTGTTTGCCGGGACACGGTGATTGGTCGTGCGCAGCCAGCGAGAGCGGCCTGCCTCATCTTTAGTCTATGATTTTGAGCTACAAATTGTAGACGTGTTTTATTGCCAACGTACAAAACATTCGTCGAAGCCACGGCCATGGAAGGACAGGTCTTGACGCTTGCCTTCTACTAACGTTCGGCGAGTTGTCGCTCATATTGACTGACTTAGTTCATGAAGTATCCGCAGAGCGCTGATGTAAAAGTAGTGTGATGTTGCGCATATGATAAAGATGAGGTAGACCGAACTCCTTGTCTGCGCATAACAAATCTCTGTATCATAACATTAAACTGTTTTTGTGCCAACACGACTAACAAAAACGGCGTGAATTGAGTTTTAGGTTAGAATACTCTTTGGTAAATAAGTGCATTGAGATGTTTTTACACTGCCTCTAACTAATTTGTAATGCAGTTTGATTGAATTCAAATTAGCAGAAGTATTNTGCATTGAGATGTTTTTACACTGCCTCTAACTAATTTGTAATGCAGTTTGATTGAATTCAAATTAGCAGAAGTATTGTATTAATATAATACTGCTTGTCAATTAAAATTGAAGATATAAACACACACGTTCGTCAGTGCTGACCATGTGAATTTGACAGTTGTGTTGCATTGGTGTAGGTCAATGCTGGTTACATGCGCTGAAGACGAATAATCGGTCTACCTTATCTTTAGTCTATGGTTTTGCGATGCATGTGTCATAGAGTAAATATTGGGATATTTACTCTATGGTTTGTATAGGAATAATAATTGTAAGGAGGAAATAAGTAAAACCCTATACTTCCATGGATAATACCTCGACCACTTGTAGAAAATATCGGCCTACTGCTTTTCTTAAGCTTCCAAAGTTGTAATAATACAACATACCTAACACAAACAGTTTAAAAATATTCTAAAAAATTAAAATGAATATTTTAAATATAAATACTGTAATAACCTCTTTACATAGCATGCAACTNTGCATTGAGATGTTTTTACACTGCCTCTAACTAATTTGTAATGCAGTTTGATTGAATTCAAATTAGCAGAAGTATTTTATTAATATAATACTGCTTGTCAATTAAAATTGAAGATATAAACACACACGTTCGTCAGTGCTGACCATGTGAATTTGACAGTTGTGTTGCATTGGTGTAGGTCAATGCTGGTTACATGCGCAGAAGACGAATAATCGGTCTACCTTATCTTTAGTCTATGGTTTTGCGATGCATGTGTCATAGAGTAAATATTGGGATATTTACTCTATGGTTTGTATAGGAATAATAATTGTAAGGAGGTAATAAGTAAAACCCTATACTTCCATGGATAATACCTCGACCACTTGTAGAAAATATCGGCCTACTGCTTTTCTTAAGCTTCCAAAGTTGTAATAATACAACATACCTAACACAAACAGTTAAAAAATATTCTAAAAAATTAAAATGAATATTTTAAATATAAATACTGTAATAACCTCTTTACATAGCATGCAACTNAAAAAATATTCTAAAAAATTAAAATGAATATTTTAAATATAAATACTGTAATAACCTCTTTACATAGCATGCAACTAGAACTACTTTTAACAGCAGCGTAATGCGGCTATTTCACGAACTAAATAGGTCAAAAGGGTGACAGCTTTTCCCGTATGTCTCATGACCTGGCCTTATAAGATCGTGGTCAAAGCAAAGCGGTACGATTAACCCTTTAAGTCACAGTGTCCTCTACATGGGACGTTGCACGTGAAGTGGCTTTAATGGTCTGCACTGTACACAGTAGAACTTACCGTCCAATGAGAAAGGTTTCCTACGTGGGGGAGACGACATTCGCCGTTGAAACTATATTCCGTAGCCGTATAAACCGCTGAGGCCAGTGAGATGAAGNTACGTGGGGGAGACGACATTCGCCGTTGAAACTATATTCCGTAGCCGTATAAACCGCTGAGGCCAGTGAGATGAAGCACGGACAGATTTTTACTGGTGCCGATGTACGACAAAACGTCTCGTATCGATATTAGTACAGTTCCGAACAAGAAAGTTGTTTGTTGCAACGCCAAAAATTATAGATTTATCCGTGACTGAAATGGTTTAAAAGTTATGAGTCCAGGTATTGGCTCCTCTTATGATAGTGAACTCATTTCCGCCAATGTAAACGACGTCTAGGTGACTTTACTTTTAAGTTTTTTTTTTTTNTACGTGGGGGAGACGACATTCGCCGTTGAAACTATATTCCGTAGCCGTATAAACCGCTGAGGCCAGTGAGATGAAGTACGGACAGATTTTTACTGGTGCCGATGTACGACAAAACGTCTCGTATCGATATTAGTACAGTTCCGAACAAGAAAGTTGTTTGTTGCAACGCCAAAAATTATAGATTTATCCGTGACTGAAATGGTTTAAAAGTTATGAATCCAGGTATTGGCTTCTCTTATGATAGTGAACTCATTTCCGCCAATGTAAACGACGTCTAGGTGACTTTACTTTTAAGTTTTTTTTTTTTNTCTCTTATGATAGTGAACTCATTTCCGCCAATGTAAACGACGTCTAGGTGACTTTACTTTTAAGTTTTTTTTTTTTTCATGTTGTTAATCCAGTGGGAAACTGGTGTATACTATTTCTGGAGCTGCTTTCGAGTAATTTCTACAATCAGGCATTGAAGACCGGCGACTCCACATTATCTCAAACTCTTTCGTATTTTAAACGCCCTTCTAACAAACCAATCTGACAATCAACGATCCCGGTGAACGTAACAGAAGACAAGCCACAAAGCAGAAAGTGGAACATGGCGACAACTGCGCCACTGTAGTCACAAAATTGTCGTCGTTTATTGGCTGTATTACGAGTGAAAATATGTTTCTAACCACCTTGTAGTGATACATTTAGCGAAGGTTATTTGTTTGTTCGTAAGTTTATAATTTTTAAACGTGGCTAAATGCCCATTGCAATCCCTGTATTGGCAACACAGCGCCTGTGACGTGAGAAAATAGTGTCTCGAAAAAGCAGAAAGAGTGTTGCCCTTGATACTGCTCGTCTGATATCTGCGAGCTTGAGCAATGCCACAGTTCCGGGAGACGTCACCATAGACTAAAATAGAGGTAGACGGATTCTTCGTCTTCTGTTGCAGACCTAACCCCAAGTCAACACAGATGTCAAATTCAAATGGTCAACAGCGATGAACACGTTTGTTTAAATCATTAATTTTCCAAAAGATAAGCACTTTTATATGAACAAAATACTTTTAACAATTCTAATTTGATCAAACTACATTACAAATCGGTTAGAGGAAGAATACAAACATCTGAAAACACTTGTTCACTTAACAGTTTTCTAACCTCAAATACTTTCCACGTCGTTTATGATAGTCGTGCTGGCAGTAAAAGCAATTCAATGTTGGGACACGGAGACTGGTTCTGCGCAGCCAGCGTGATGGCTCTACCCCAGATCCACTCAGCGGACGTCAATGGCGATTCCTGGAACCCATTAGACGAAGACGCGCACAGCGCTCGCGCTTAAAAACACGAGTGTTCGGGAGGAAACATGATCTGAAATCATGATGGTGAAATTAAGATATCAGCTCGTGCATTTCCTTCTACATACTTAAAAAGAAAAATCTTTACAATCACAACTTATTGTTGGCATTTGACTTGCATTTAAACAGTTAGAAAAAGTATAGTTTTATTTAACTCAAACTGTTAAAACTAAAATATAAAAAAAACATTACTAAGCAAGTTCCTAATCTAGAAGCAACGACTTCTTCTATATAACATAAGGTTGACTGGAATTGGATCTGCAGTCTTTTTATTATAGTCCATTAATGGTTACTTCCAACTTTTCTGAAGCCCAACTCAAGTTATATTTTCAGGCAATTCCTCCGCTTCGCGCAAACGAAGCNTGGTTACTTCCAACTTTTCTGAAGCCCAACTCAAGTTATATTTTCAGGCAATTCCTCCGCTTCGCGCAAACGAAGCTTAACTAGATCCAGAAAATGACATCAAATGGACAGCGCACTACATTTGTGTGCACTCAGTGGGTACCCGCCATTTGNTTAACTAGATCCAGAAAATGACATCAAATGGACAGCGCACTACATTTGTGTGCACTCAGTGGGTACCCGCCATTTGGCCTAAAATTAGGCCAAATAATTTTAGGCCAAGTGACTTTTGGCTAAATAATTTTAGACCAAGTGACTTAAGGGTAAAGAATTTTAGGTCAAATGACTTCATGCCAAATAACTTTAGGCTAAATAATTTTAGGCCAAGTGAATTTAGGCCGAATATGTTTAAGCTAAATGACTTTAGAAACATTATTTGATTCAGAACATTGTTAAAATACCCTAAAGGAACAAATATATCTAGTTCCTCTGTTATGTGTACACATATGATAACAGATCTGCAAAAAGTCTATATCGTTGGAACACTTTCACCTAGTTCAGGGAACTAAATATAGATGTCACTTTTGCCCGAAAGAGTGTTCCTACAACTGCGGCACTCGTGAGGCATTGAGTTTTCATCTTGAATATATTTCTGTAACATACTGAATTAAATTATTTTCTTACACTTTGAAAAATACATTCAGAAAATTACATTTCTAGACAATGATTGTTATTTTTCTGCAGGTGCGTCATGAGGAGGGGGAAGCCACGGCTGGCCTGTGATGAGGCCCTTAGAAGCCCTAGAAATTATTGGAAAAATTGAAAACAAAAAATTATATATCATTTTATTTTTAATTCCAAGGGGGAAGGACTTATCAAAGGAACTGTTTTAAAAATGTTACATTAAATTAATATGAAAATGCAAATTTTTGATATAAAACCTACAAGATTAATTTAATGTAATAGTAAGAGTAAATAGCTGTTTTATAAATTATGGTAAAATAATAGCAAATTGTTAGGAAGTGATAAGGCCTTAGCTGGACGGCCTGCCTGATCACACCTTCAAACATTGAACCAGGGCACAAGCGTGATTGCAGTAATACCTTGCGAAAGGCAGTTGCAGAAACCCCCTCCACCGGCCAGTAAACGGAGTCGAAAATATTAAACAACGCGCCCGATATAGGCCAGCGTAACACCGGGAGCGGCGTCTTTCGTCATCGGGCCAGCGGACCAAGAAGACGTGGAGGTGGGCGTGTCCGGCCGTCGTTAACCGCCTCCTAGTATCAGCCTCCGGCAACATGAACAAGGTGGGTACTTTCCGATTAGATTGTAATAGTAGTGGCGTGTGGTAATAAAAATCAATTCGATTAATTAGTATCTTGATATCCGATTTAAGCTCCCCCGATCAATAGCCACGTAAATAGAATTGACTTAGAAGCTAATTCGTAACAAAACTAATTTAATAACTTTTTTACAGCCACCCGAATTGAACTACTAAATTACATGAACAGAGTTTAACTATATATTTGCAAACAAAAAAACAAAGCAGCTTTTATATTTAAAAAAAAATAGAAACTCACAAATGTTTACATCGATCACAGAAAACTACATTGTAAAAGTTGTCAAAGAGTTAACAAACAAAAATTCTTCTGGTTTAGATGATGATTCCTGTTTTCTTAATCAAGGAATGCTGCCACCAAAAAAATTTCACTTGTATACATATTTAACAACACCATTTCAAATTATATCTTAGCATATAGTCTTAAATGGGCAAATATCACACAAATATTTATAAAAGGCAATGGAACTTGTATGGACAACTACGGACTATTCCATCATCGTTCTCAAAAATCCTATAAATGATTATTTCCAAAAAAGTATACCAATTTTCAGAAAAAAAATAACATTCTGCCACAAAATCCACATGACTTCATGAAAGGCAGATCAACAGAACAAGCAACTTACAACATGTCGATAAAATAGTAAGTGCTGTAGACAAAAAGAAACAAGCTATTGTCATATTTGCGGACCTATCAAAGGCATATGATTGTGTGAACCACAGCGTACTTCTAAAGAAACTAGACAATTACGGAGTTACGTGTGTATCACTGGAAATGCTAAAATCCTACTTACAAAATAGAACACAAGTAACAGACATAAGTTTCTGTAGCCACTCGGGGAAATAATATCCCATTACATCCCCTCCATATCAGAGCAGTCCATTCTGCAGTTTGCGCCCTCTGTTACCCAACCATACGCACGCCTATGGTGTAATGCACTGACGTTTTACTGCCCGACCAGTGCAATTCACTAGGAATCAGCAGAAATCACTGTTTAATCACTGAATACAAGCAACTAAAACGATCAGCAAATTTTTACTGACTCAAGTTGAGCAGTTTCAACAGATATGCTGTCGAGTCCGCTCATTTGGAGCAGTTTTGTATGCGTCGATTGATTTTAGCGTGTGCATAAGACCAAAGTATCCAGTCTTCAGCTGTTTAGCGTTTCGGGGCCTCTAGGGGGCCGCGGTAGCTGAGCGATCAGACTGCTCGCCTCCCACCAAGGACGGACCGGGTTCAATCCNAGCGATCAGACTGCTCGCCTCCCACCAAGGACGGACCGGGTTCAATCCCCGACCGGGTCACTTCCGGATTTTCGCAAGTGGGAATCGTACCGGACGATGCCGCTGGCCGGCGGGTTTTCTCGGGGATCTCCCGCTTCCCCCGCCCTTGAATTCAGGCGCTGCTCCATACTCAACCTCGTTTCACCCTCATCGGCTCTCAAGATCTCGATGTCAAGAGCCTCCCAAATCTCTCCACTCCACTCGTTCATACACCAGCCAGGCCTTAATGTTTTGTCGACAGAGAGGTCATTACATATGGAGCCAGATGCTCAGAGAAGCAGGAGAAGGTATTATATCGACCGTATGTTCTGTGGGAAGGAGCCGTCCCAGCGTTCGCCTGGAGTGATTTCGGGAAACCACGGACAACCGACATCACGATGGCCGGGCCAGGAATCGAACCTGGGACCTCCCGAACGNGAGTGATTTCGGGAAACCACGGACAACCGACATCACGATGGCCGGGCCAGGAATCGAACCTGGGACCTCCCGAACGTGAGTCTAGTGGTGTACCAGTTATCGTGGTTCGGTAAGTGCGAACAATCCCCAGCGAACTACAGCGACGTGTCGGTATCCAGGTCAGGCGAAGAGTCCATAACACGCCGCAGCAATAACTCTGGCTTGCAGAACATCACCAAGGCACCAGAGGGTCTCCCTTCTCGGCGGCTCGGTGTTCGGCACAATTACATCACCAAGAAACTATGCAACATTTGGCGACACTTTGTACGGGGTCTGTCTGTCTGTGGACCAACGTTGAGAAACACAGTCCTCAAGATGCAGCTTGGCTTGCCGCTTGTCGCTTGTCGCTTCCCGCCACAACATTCAGCCCACGGCGACGATGGTACCATCCAAGTCAGTCATACATTGCAGCTAATCGACCTCCCTCGCCATTAAGTTATATTTTTTGTAACCTATAATATCAATTAAAACCCATTTAAGTCTTCATAAATAACGTCAAATTACTAAACATAACCCTTCCACTGTCTGAGTATGAAATATAAAAGAATAATACACTGCTCCACCTCACTCTCCAGTAAACCAAGCCTTCTCGGGAAAAACACAGGATTCTTGCCGTTCAACGAATTAATATTTCCGAGAAACAAGACGCCTGAAGAGAGCGCGCATTAAGCAGGAGGTCTTGAAGCAGTCTGGGTTACACGCCCCCCTTCCCTCTCCTGCCATAATCCTCGGCGATGCTTTATTTAAAT
>NQII01003046.1:213249-229231 GCA_002778355.1 Clitarchus hookeri | reverse complement strand
AAAAAAAGTTAATAAAGTATCTAAAAATTTATATACAAAACATACTTAAACAGATTATTTAATGATAGACTCTAGAGGAATAAACTGAACACATCTACTATTGCTTCCAGTCTGCGGCAAGGTCAGACAGGTATAAGGTCGAAATCTATCTAGTGATATCATCATTTCTCTTCCTTAACCGTGTTCGACTCTTCTCCTCCCGTTCTCTCCTTGTACCCCGCCCATTATCTGTTACTACAATCTAACTCTCGGTTATTCTTTGTTGTTCGCAATTACGTATCGAATTTTTTGACTTCCTCATTCCAAGTCCTCAACTACTCTTGCAAATCGCTTGCAGTCACTAAAATAAATAGTCAGCGAATAACGCGGCATTCATATTTCGTGCTTATATACCGTCGTCCATTCTATTAGCTCTCTCCTAAACTATTAAAAAATACAAAGGACAAACACATTCCATGGTTAACTTCACTTCTTTGTTCGAAGCATTTTATTACCCCTCTCTTTTCCTTCTACGGAATATTTTTCCTGTATATGAAATCTTCGCTTTAATTACTTGCTCTTTTTTCATCCTATCTTCCTTCGCAGTTTCTTATACAATAACTTTTCTTACTATCATCGATCACCTTTACTGTCTGCATCTTATATTCATTTCTTTTCTTTGTAATTTCGTATTTCTTTCCCAAATATAGAAATGTCACAAACATGCAATCCCAAAATTCTTATGTTTTCTCAGTTATTTGTGAGATAAATATAAAGTTTGTGCCTAACCTCCTGTTTCGAGTACATCATTTTCCCCCACAAACTTCTTTATTTTATTTTAAAAAGGTATTCTCTATATTTGGCTATATGGCAAGTTATTGTGACCGATGTTTTTTTCCTCACATATCTTCTTCCTCCTCGNTTTAAAAAGGTATTCTCTATATTTGGCTATATGGCAAGTTATTGTGACCGATGTTTTTTTCCTCACATATCTTCTTCCTCCTCGTTTTATTAGGAATTTTTCCTTCAGTTCTGTAAAACTCTTGAGCTAAAGTACGTATTGTTTTGTTTCGGCCCCACGTTTGGGCTGGCCACTGTAAAACTTTTTGGCGTGTTTCTCTACTAATTTTTTATGTTCCTACTGTTTGTGCGTCAATTCCTGGGGTATGACATCTCTTCGCCATTTTTAATGTCTTTTTTATACCTTCCTATGTGCCATCCTCGTCATCTCTTACTGCTCTCATACTAGCTCTTTCAACTAGACTATTCATTTTCAATTTCGGCAAATTTTCAAAATAAACATTCCACAACTATTTTACATTTTCTTCCGTCTACGCCGTTTGCATTCTATATCTACCATTCTGATTACCTTTCCGATTTCCTTCTTCCTTCTTTTTAGCCTAATACTTTCTTACTCTCTTACTCGTATTTTTTTCATTAGATTTTTGAACGTAACGTTGATGGCAATTTAGAACACGAAGAAAAATATTTTCCAGAATAACCCATTAAAGCACTGAATCCCTAATAATATATGAAATAATACGTTGTGATATTTGAGTAGTTGGTGACAAATATAACATTTTAGTTTATATCGTAAGAGTGCTATTATTGAAACACTGCGGTATACACGTTGTTAGATTACATTTACGTTTGAAGTTTGATTTTTCGAAAGAAAAAACTTAGTAATATCACAACTTTTTCAAAATGTATAAAGCAAAATATGCAGAGGTAATTATATTGTCAGTTATCAATAAAAGTGGAACTTTATTTGCTTTGCGGCAGCTAAAATTTATTTTCCTTGTATAAAATGGTTTAATTTAATTTACTCTAAAATTTCCGAACTTCCCAAAGCAAATATAAAAATACAAAGAACGCAACTAAAACTAATATTATAAGTCCCATTTAAAGTGTGGGTAGGTTAAAAAAATATACATGAAGGAGTAATCCATAACCATAAATCTTAAGTTCCCATTCATGATGTTTCCCCCCCTCCTGATGGTTATGTGTTCGCTCATAGCGAAAAATATAGGTTTACGATAAAAGAGAAGAGCAGTAAAGGAAAGTGGTGTGCTCTCAAAAACGCCCCGATAAAACTCGCGCAGAATAGTCGTGCACAGTTACTTTTTCCATTTAAGCTTACGGAGGATGTGTATGTATCGAACGTGCTATGCTTTTTCTCCCCTCTGTTGCCCCTAGCCACTTGTTGATGCTACCCGCAGCACAAAAAATCGTACGGCGGGCTACATGCTCCAACTCTGCAGGCGCTTCACGCATCGCAGGCCATAAGTTCTCGGACACACACGCATGTGACAATATGAGCGACGCAGATCAGATGTCACACTCAACTAGATAGCTGCTACTAGAAGCCCGCTAATGTGTCATGTATTACAATCGCCTTAACTTTTGTTAGCATAAATAATATCTTATTTTAATTGCATTTAACTTTTACATACATTTTATTTATAAATTATGTTTTTACATACATGTTATTTATACAATATATTGTTTTANTCATTTAACTTTTACATACATTTTATTTATAAATTATGTTTTTACATACATGTTATTTATACAATATATTGTTTTATTTATAATAAACACGGATAAAATATAAAGATAAATAAGCGTGTTGGTAATGCCTAATAAGAAATAGTTTTCATGCAAAATATGATTACTCTGGATGGGCATTAAGGCGAGGTGCTGACCCTTCGGAGTAATCTGCCAGACTTGGCTAAGCTTTGTTTGCATGAGGCGGAGGAATCGCCTGAAAGTAGAACTCAAGCAGGGCTTCAGTAAAGTTGGTAGTAACCAGGAATGGACTGTATAGGCTCTGTATAGTTTGAGGTGTTGCTATGCGCAATTTCTATTAGTAGTGTACTTGTGTTGAGTGCNTGGACTGTATAGGCTCTGTATAGTTTGAGGTGTTGCTATGCGCAATTTCTATTAGTAGTGTACTTGTGTTGAGTGCAAGTTGCTTCAGCGAAATGCACATTGAACACTCCATAGTAGGGGCGTCGATCTTCCCTCAATCAGAGGTCCAGTACTTCCAAAAGAGGATATCTGGTTGGAAAGACACTGACTATAGTACACTAATCTTTCTGTGTGCATAGGTGATCCTTACGCGAAACATACGATCGTGGGTGCATGGTCTGAACGAGCAAGGCCAAGAAAAGTTGCAAATCCATTTCGAGCTAAGCTAAGCATCAAACTGATGCAGTTCTGAAATTATTTTGTAAATGGATGGCATTTTTTTAGGCATAATGGTTCAGGTATAAAAGTACCGATCATTTGTAAACGCAATTAGTTAACAATGTACGATTAAGTATTTCCATTGTAATGCTTGCAACTGCTGGAATTTAAAGAACGACTGTATTTTGTTTACAAGAAAATTTGTAGCAAAGTTCATTGCGATTCCTTTAAATGTTTCATACCCGTTAAAAAAATTGCTTTCGAAGCTGTCTGAAAATACGGTTACTTGATATGTCAAAGTGTTTCAGAATATATTAGGCTGGCGTATTTGACGAAGCTCTGCTTTTTTTCTGTAAGGAAACCTCATGGATAGCCAATGTATTGTATCGTTTAAAAGCGAGGCCATCGTGTATTGTCCCCGTTTAATATGTCTTGTATTAAACGGGGACAAAAACAAACCCGCAACAGTAGAATATATCTGTCATAGCCAATTCACAGTAACTTCACACTTTTTAATCAAACCTTTGGAAAATCAGCCATTAATATCGTGATTGGTTGTTTCTTAAATATGTCATATAAACACGAGCGTTTCCTACTTTTGTTATAATAAAAGTATCTTCTTTTTGTTTATATTGGATTTTTTTTACTTACATTGCATTTATAACGAATACAAATAAAAAACATAGGCAAAATATTCGTTTCGGTAATGTCTAGTAAGAAATACTGAAGTTCTCATGCAAAATGTAATTAAAGTCAGCGCGCACAAATGTGGTGCGTTTTCCCTCTGGTGTAATTCTCTATGCTTGGTTGCAGCTTTGTGTACACGATGCGCAGGAACAGCCTGAAGGTAGAACTTCAGCAGGGCTTCAGCAGGGCTTCAGGAAAGTCGGAAGCAACCACGAACCGACTATATTTGTGATCTTATCCAGTTGACGCAAGTAAACATAGGTATTGTGGTGTTTATTCTCCTGCTACTCGAACAAGCGAATAATTCCAGGTTCGGTGAATGGGTTGAAGCTAGCCCTATTATTCCCTAAGTTGGTTTTTTGTAGCCGGGAGGGTGGGGGTCTATGCGCAGGTGTGTATGTATATGCGCGTGCGCTTTCGTGAGCTCCACGTGGAAATACATAATCACAGTGACAATATTAATGTCGCAGATCATAGAAAAAAACACAGTTGCAGGCAATCGCCCAGTACACACAGTGTAAGCTATTATTTAAATGTTACTTTCCATATCTTAATTGGTTGACAGCATGCAACGTAAATTTTTTTAAAGTAAATATTAAATCAAAAATATGTGAGTATTTGAAAAGTGGATATTGGGTTGATCAACACCATAAACNTTTTTTAAAGTAAATATTAAATCAAAAATATGTGAGTATTTGAAAAGTGGATATTGGGTTGATCAACACCATAAACAACCGTCGATGGCCTTCTTTGCAAAGAAGGTTCACTGTGTTAAGCAACGTTCGTTGTCTGAGTCATCGAATAATAGTTTTTGAAAAAAATAGTAGTAAAAATAGCACTACTCGTGCGCGTCCAAGACTTACTTGTCACAGCAGCTTACTCGTGCGCGTCCAAGACTTACTTGTCACATCAACTTACTAGTAACCGCATGTGGCTATTACCATTACAATGAAACTGTATCTTCCCATTCCTGTAGCAAATATTTTCACGTATCAGACAATACATTAGTAAAAAATGGAAGAAATATTTTTCAAACCACTTTATCACCACAAAATAAATATATTTTATGAAGAATAGAATATGGACACGAAAGAAATGAAGTAAATAAATAAAAACTACCTTCGGAAACTATAACATTATGATCGTCACAACTGTAACTCTTATTTGTTTTATAACGTGAGTGTCCTGACGGTGTAAAAGTTTGAGTTCTGGTATCTGGCTGTAGTTGAAGTACGTCAAAAATCCTGGAAGAGTCTGGAAATAGTTAATACATCATGTCGTTGCCCAGTGTAACTTTACATGCCGCAAAAATTGTTACGATACATTTTTAAGTAATTTTCAATTTACTTTCCTCCTGATATGTGCAATTCCATGCGTAGTAAATGTGGCTGAGTTGAGAGGTTTTTTGTCGGCGCGACTGAAATGAGGTGGAGATGGAGCGATGGCGGAACTAAAGGGCAGAGGATACGGGAGTGCACCCAGATGCGAGAATCATGCGACCACGCAGGGAATAGATCCCGGCTCGCCTTTCTGGGAGGCAGTGCGTGTGGTTCGTAAACTTAAGGGAAATTCCTAGTAACCAGTATTACACATCTCAAGGTCACATTTGGTTATGACCGGTAAACATCCTAAACGGTAATGGAAGTTTGTAACTTATACACCGTATCGAAATAATACCACACATCAAGCTGCAAATGTTGGGACGTTTACCGACGCTACTGTACAAAGTCGGGAACTTCCCTACGCAGTTGACTCTTTCCTGAGCAAATGTAAGAACGCTGCGATGAATGTATAGGAGGAAAAAGTTACCATTCCCGCTTTCTCACTGAGCGTATACACCGGTATGGTAAGTTTCCGAATAATGTCTTAGAGTGTAGGTAAACAGGAGGCTGCGAGGTATGGAGGAGATGTCGAGGGTAGTGTGCGCTGGTTGGCTGACAGCTCGCCGCCTCGTCGGGGTGAAGTTCAGATGAGTTTCTCCGAGCGGCAAAAATTCCCGCCCCGGGGCGACGCGAGCACATTAGCTCGGGGAAACTCGTGCCGCTTCCCTTGGGGGTTGGCGGGCCTGACGCGCGCCTGAGTGGGACTAAGGTGTAGCAGATCCTCTCCTCCGCCCTCCCAGCTGTGTGTCGCCTCACGAAGCACAAGGAGATCCTTGTGGAAGCTCAGAGTCGAAGGAAAGCTACCGGTCCCTGTCTGAAAGTTGTTTCCGTTCTCCCTGATCGCCAGTTTTTTTCACATCCAACAACACGCTCTGCGAGGAGCCGCGGTGGTGTAGTGGGTAGACTAGGCGAACCGAGTTCGATTCCCGGCGAGATCGCTCCCGGATTTTCGCGTGTGGGAATCGTGCCCGACGATGCCGCTGGTCGGCGAGTTTTCTCAGGGGATTTCCCGTTTCCCCAGCCCTTGCATTCCGGCGCTGATTTATACTCACCTCGCTTCACCCTCATCGGCTCTCAAGACCTCGATGTTAAGAGCCCGCCCAAATCTCTTCACTCACTCACTTAATTGCTCTGTGAAGAACTTCTGCCAAACAACATCAGCTTGGTTTTGATTAATATTCGTAAAATAAATAGGGAAATAGTGAATGAGAGAGTGAAAGTGTTAACGAGCGTTGACAGGCCACCCTGGTTGTCACGTGGGTTGCAATATTCGTATGTCAATATTTTATTCAGTACAGAAATTAAAGTCGATATTTAGTTCAAAATTCATGAATTCGATAAGTAAAACACAAATGTGGTCTTTTAAGAAATGCCAGAGTCAGCAAAAATCGCTAAAAGNAAATTCATGAATTCGATAAGTAAAACACAAATGTGGTCTTTTAAGAAATGCCAGAGTCAGCAAAAATCGCTAAAAGTGGCCCACTGTTCACAATATGTGTTCTTTTGTAAAACAGTTGTTCTAAACTGTAGCGGCAACGCTGTATCTTTTCGGAACAGCTTGCTGTATTGAAACCCTGTAAACNTAAAACAGTTGTTCTAAACTGTAGCGGCAACGCTGTATCTTTTCGGAACAGCTTGCTGTATTGAAACCCTGTAAACAGAATCTGGTTTGTGCTGTTTTCCATCGCCACCGCTGTACTTCCTTATGCCCGGACGTGACCCTGAGGCGTCTAATATGTTTTACTATGGACGATTCTTAATACATTAAGCGGTAAGAAGTAAGCGGCGGAAATTGTTCCAGCGCTTTGACTCAAACCTAGTCCAACACAGTGACATTGCTACCGATTGCTGCATTGGGAATATTTTGGATGTCATATATCTAGCCAATTGCCTAAAAGCTTACATTAATGAAAAAAATATTAATCTTTTTCTTCTATGATTGAGCACTGCATTATTAATTTCTACTAAGCTGCCTCGAAAAAAACAATGAATGAAAATGAACTACACGCAGAGAAAACTANTGATTGAGCACTGCATTATTAATTTCTACTAAGCTGCCTCGAAAAAAACAATGAATGAAAATGAACTACACGCAGAGAAAACGCATGCCATGTAAATGCTGCCAGAAACTGAAATGGCATCTAAGTTTACAACAAGAACTCGACCAGGTAAAAAAATATATGAAACTAAGGAATCCTCCAGGACACGGCAACATAACAAAATAAATTATTAAAATACTTTACCCTTTAATTAGACAAGATCTACTGAACATAATCAATGATGAACTGGAACGAGGAAGTTTCCCAATAATATGAGAAAGAAGGCATTCTAAGAGTACTCTACGAAGGTAGAGAAACAGATAGGCCTACTATAAGTCCCGAATAGTATGGACCATTAATATTATTACCAGTGANCTCTACGAAGGTAGAGAAACAGATAGGCCTACTATAAGTCCCGAATAGTATGGACCATTAATATTATTACCAGTGACGGGCAAAATGATGGAGACACTGGTCAATAAACAACTAATGAACTGCATGGATGCTACAAATGGCCTACAGCACTGATAGCGTGGCTTCAGGAGAGGCAGTTGTACATAGCGAGCAGCCCTCAAAAAGATCAAAAAGATTTTACTATCACCACAGACGCATTTCCTTGGAATTTCCGTAGACATATGAGAGGCATTTCACCATGCATTGTGGCTATAAATATAATGACAGCTAAAAATGAAAGAATGTCCAAAAAACATCTATGGACTAATACTGAGCTACTTTGAAGACATGCCACGTAAATTTCAAGACAGATATATTAATTGTCGGCAAACTTTAATGAGGGGATGCCCAAGAAGCTCAGTCTTAGGGTTTCTCCTATGGAACGTCCTTTTAGACAGTTTACTGCAGATGGCCATGCCAGCTGATTGTGAGATTTTTGCCTATGCAGACGATGCTCTTGTCATCATACCGACATGTAGCAGAAGAGAACTAGAAGCCAAAACTTACGAAACACTAAATAAAGTCGAAGAGTGAGGAAATGCAGTAAAAATGAACTTTGCAGTAGATGAGACAAATGCCATGTTTATGTAGGGTAACCTCAAGAGAGCGCCAATAATAAGATCTCATGGCAGGCCCATCAAGTTGAAAGACAAGTTCAAGGTGTGGTTGTTGATAGTAAATTACGTACGATTCCATGACCACATCAGATACTCAATGGATAAAGCTGTACCCGTCTACAGTAAGATGAAATCTGTGTCTACNTTAAGTTGAAAGACAAGTTCAAGGTGTGGTTGTTGATAGTAAATTACGATTCCATGACCACATCAGATACTCAATGGATAAAGCTGTACCCGTCTACAGTAAGATGAAATCTGTGTCTACAGTACCCTGGAGACTTAGCTTCAAAAATATGATGATGATGGAATATAAAGGTGTCTTCACAGAAATTGCCATGCATGGAGAAGCAGTGTGGTACAGAGCAGCATCACAGGCACAGATCAAAAAGTTAATTTTAAAGACACAGAGAGCAGCGCTGTTGGCAGCTATGAAGGTACATAGAAAAACATCCACGAAGCCCTTCAAGTGATAGCTGGGGAGGGACCCCTAAACATTTTGATTAGAGAAGAAGTGAGATAATAGAAATCACTGAAGGTAGAAAAGCATTACCCCAGTTGAAGAAGGATAAGAAAGAACAAACGATACCGTGTGGCAAGAGAGATAGGCGCATTCTGACAAAGGCAGAATCACATATGTATAATGTATATCCGAATGTAGAAGGCAGATTGAATTGCCCCATAATAGCAACATATCATTAATTACATGTAACAGCTCTTTTTCAGGACTTGGGAACTTCAAGGCAAAATTAAACAAGTTCGATTTGGTTGAATCACCAAACTGTGTAATTTATTAAACATGTGATGCAAGAGTGACACAAAGTTGAAGATGCAAGATTCGTACTGAAGAGGAAGCTGAGAATAATGGAAGGTGAACATAATGATGTTATAAATATAATGAAATGTAAAGAAAAAGCTAATACATTTACGGACTTTCCAAGACTGTTCATCAGAAGGTTGGAAGAGTTCGATGAATAGTTAACTCACAAACAACAAATGCTTGTCCCGTATTAGTGCAATAATCCCGGGAGTGACACAGTAATACCGCTATAGAGCGGACCCACTACAAAAACTAGGAGTTTCCCGATGGAACATCAGAATAGGCTTGTTTAAGGTACAACCAGCAGGTCACTGGTTAAAGTGGGCGAGGTGGCAGGAGGGGAAGGTGGGACTGATGCCCGTCACAAGCGATGACGATCCGGAAAATATCAAGGACAACGAAACTGAAACGAATATGGAAGTAGCCATCGAAAAAGGGAAACGAACCTGGTTAAAGACGACTCGGCGCGAAAATGGTACTTATACATGAGGACATGACTCCAACGGAAGTACCGGTGGAGGGTATCGAGTGAGGTAGTGCAGGCCACCTTCTCGCTTACTTAGCCAACACTGATGAAAGGAAATTATAATAGAGTGCATAAATACATTAGTAGTAGTTAGTGCCACCATAGAAGTCATAGTACATAGAATTAGAATCCCCTTGATGTGTTGGGAACGGTGGTGGATGGCAGGTCGACCGCACCACTTCCATACTCCGGGCACCAAGGACAATCACTATATGTAGCAATGACAATCCACTTATTTGGTGAGATGCATGCAGTAAACGAAAAAAAAAAATGGAAAAATAAATTTGGTCCGTTAACAGACAGCCATAGGCAAAATTAAAGCACAAGGGGAATCAATGCAAGTAAAGGATAACTATTATCCCTGCGTTTACCAGAATGGGCACAGTTGTAGGGATGGGAAGTCATGCGTGCGTGGTTCAACCTATGGCTTGTTACGTAATAAAAAAACTGTCTTACTATTTAGATTGCAGGCTTTCAAATTCGAATCTTGTCAAGAATTCTCTTTCCTACATCTTCTTTTGGATGGGGGTGGGGTGAAAGGCGTGTTGGTGTATAAGGGGAAGGCGGGGTTGGTTGGTGGTACATGAGGGGGGTTGGAGGGAGGGGGACCTGTCTGATCCACTGGACCTGACTAGGAGGCTGTAGTCCGCCTTGTGGACTGTGTATGTGGATCTCATGTCGAGGAGCCTCGAATCTGCTTTTCCGTTCTGATGACTATATGACTCAGATAATTGGTCTTGGTTTAAGTTCTTCTGGTTTATTTTGTTAAGCAAATATTATTTATGAGCGATTAGGTAGACATAGATTATTTATTATTAAAGGTTTAATTAATTTTATACCAACAATCATACATTGAAGAGCCCCGAATCCGCTTTGTTCATTTGAGGACTCGATAGGTAAATTTATCCTTTTCTTTTTTTTTCTTTTTTTTTTTTAGGGAAAAATGTGATTTTGAGGCAAAACAAACCATTACTGAAGTGATTTGTTGGAGAAAAACAGGCANTTCTTTTTTTTTAGGGAAAAATGTGATTTTGAGGCAAAACAAACCATTACTGAAGTGATTTGTTGGAGAAAAACAGGCAGTTTTGTCAACAACGTGTCCAACATGGCCACCGAGCGTGACCCGCGGCTGCGACGTCAACCAAGATGGCGGACGGATCATAATCCGAACCACCGATCCCTTGTACCCGAGCGAAGATGATTACACTACTGGTTTCCAAATAACTGTTCGTAAAACGTACAAGAACTGTTAACTAAGCGAGGCGCCCGAGATGAATGTTCCGCGTACGACCGGAATGCAGTTCCCGTTGACATCGCGTGGTTGTTGATGTGCCGCGGGGGCCGGGCGCGGCGGAGTGGTATTTGTTCAGGACTCGCTGCAGCTTTCAGAGGATCATCGATTACTTTAATAGCGCGCGGGCGGTGGGCGGTAGACATCTTCACTGGCGTCGGTGAGTTCAGCAGATAATGTGACCTCTGACGTAGAATCTGCCAGTGATTCGTCACCTCAATCAGTTGACAGGCTGCGTACTTGTCACACAGGTGTCATTGTGTGCATTACGGTTTATTAACTTCTTAAAAAACTACGACATTTTTTAATGTAAATCTTTTTTCAATGCGGAAATGAAATTCGATTGTTTGTTGGTCGCTAATTTAATATAAGACTGCAGTTAAGTTTCCTTCGAGTTACAGCAAAACTTCGGTTCGTGGAAACTGGAAGACGCGGCCACGGCCCAGAAGCCAAGTCCTTGCAACTTAATTGTAATTTATTAATATGTTTTGTTTAGAATTTTGATTGCGTGGTGTTATGTTTTCGATATTTATACAGGTCAATTCTAAAATCATGGGACAAACATTGAGGGGTGGTAGAGCTCACAAAACAAACAATTATTGTATAGGAATATATGGGCGGGAGTGACGCGTTGAGGCACAAACACAAAAATAACACATTAAATGCAACACACTGTTTATTTACAACGTTGACGCTAAATGCCTTTTTACTCAGCAATGTTTATAATAATTGCTCAAAATTGCTACCACCCACAGTAATGCACGCTTGGTAGCGTCGGTGGAGTGATTGGCGAACAGATTCAAATACGCCGGGTATTTCACGCACGCCACCATTGTCAGCCAATCACGCCATGTGTAGAGGTCGCCAAGCATACGTGACTGTTGGCGGATGCATTTCCAGCAACTGTTTTAGCATTTTCTGTACGGAATAACTCGTTACGTATGCTGCTAATGAACATTTTATGTTTCCGTTAATGTGTTATGTTTTTGTGTTTGTGCCTCAACGCGTCACTTCCGCCCATATATTCCTATACAATAATTGTTTGTTTTAGTGAGCTCTACCGCCCCTCAATTTTTGTCCCATGATTTTAGAATCAACCTGCATACTAGTGTATACGGACTACGGAAGATTTATTTCATCACGAGGGAAGAACTGAAGTTAATTATGAATACGGAGCGGGTATTTAATTTAACTATTTTGATACACATAACATATAAGTTATTGGCTAGGGAGATCCTAATCAATCACGGTGTATGACTAACCTGAGTGATACAGTCACAGGAGGCTGAGTGTTGAGTCGGAAAGCGACGAGCGACACGCCAAGCTGCGTCTTGGTGGCTTCATCTCGGCGTGGGTCCTCAGGCAGACAGGCTGACAGACCCGGTGCAAAGTGTTGCCAAGTATTATATAGTTCATGTGGCGTAATTGTGCCAGATACCGCGCCGCCCTGAGGAGAGCTCCGCTGGCGCCTCGCTCGTTTGTTTTATGAACTATGATCGTTGTTTTGGATTCTCCCCCTGGCCTGGACACCGACGCGTCACTGCAGTCCGCTAGGCTTGTCCGCCTTCACTGAATCGTAACAGTGGTCATTACTTTTACATGAATCATGCAGCTGTGTTGTTTCGATACTAAACGATCGCCCAATTTTCAAGTTTAATTTATTTACTACATTATTCTGAGCCTCTTTTGTTATCTCAGTGACTTCACAATCGCACTTATATGTGTTTTCAGGACGTAAAATGAGACACTACGTATTCACTGAACTTGGCGCATCCGTCAAATTACTTCACTGAAACAACTAAGTTTACCATCCTCATTTTCATGCAACTTTTGACACTTTAGGATAATTACGTTTTCCCCGACGGAATATTTATCAGAAAGTGGGAATTGAAGAAAAAGTTCGCCTTGTGTTATTTAAAAAAAAAACACAGATTTTCACGAATTCATTTATATATACATATATATATATAATGCCTGCTGGTGGACAACGTGTAATGTCTGAGGCACGAGGCTTATAAGTTTGGCAAACTTGAGTGATGTGCCTCGGTATTACCAACCTGACGTCGGCGAGGAGTTCTGCAGTCCTGGGCCTCCCTGGATTTTTTTTTTTTTTTTTTTTTTTTTTCGAATTCGAGTCCGAGAAGCGCGGGAGCGATAACGGCGACACTGCCACGTGCATCAAGTACGCCATCGCCGCTAAGCGCAAGGCTCTGAACTGGCATGCAGTGTTCTCGTAGTGCTTCATATACCTATGAGAATTTCAGGTGTAACCGTATTATGTTATTGGTGTATATAGTCTATGGAAAGGTTCAATGCAGGGCTGTTGAGTAGTATACATATCTGGCGCGTATATGTTTAGATACAGCGTTTCGAAAAAGCCGTTTTCAGCGATGTTGGAGTGTTCTGGAATGGTGTTTCTAATGTGCGTGACGTCATGAAAGCACTCAACAGCCTTCGTCTGAAGTGTGTGATGTTATCGTAGATCTGCACATTAGACGGACGTTAATTAGTTTCGTTGAGGGAAATGTATTTCCAGCACACCCTGAAACGCGCAGTTCTAGCTCCAGACAAGCGGGAGCCTTAAGGTGGCCGCCTGGTTGAAAGAATTTCGCACGTCTGAGGCATAAAAGCGTGGCAGCGCTAGGGGCGGCCGAGACATGCGAATCAACTCTCTCATAGCCCCTACGTGCAAATCACGGAGCTGGAGTACAGTCTTGCCGTCGATAACGCGCCTCTACGATACTTTCAGCGAAGACCCTGCCATTTATGACGTAATGATAAAAATAAAGGTTTGATGTACGTCCCTATTCCTTTTTTAATGTTTTGTACCGGGAATGTTTATACCTGAAAATGACCGTGAAAACACCCGTTTGAGCCATTTTCATTATCACAAAAACATGTTTTAGAGAGAAATGGAGGAACTGAAAAACGTNAAACTTTAAGGTGGCCGCCTGGTTGAAGGAATTTCGCACGTCTGAGGCCTAAAAGCGCGGCAGCGCTAGGGGCGAACGAGACATGCGCATAAACTCTCTCATCGCCTCTACGCGCAAAGCACGGAGCTGGCGTGCAGTCTTGCCGTCGATAACGCGCCTCTACGAGACTTCCAGCGAAGACCCTGCCATTTATGACGTAATGATAAAAATAAAGGTTTGATGTACGTCCCTATTCCTTTTTTAATGTTTTGTACCGGGAATGTTTATACCTGAAAATGACTGTGAAAACACCCGTTTGAGCCATTTTCATTATCACAAAAACATGTTTTAGAGAGAAATGGAGGAACTGAAAAACGTATACAGACGCGTAACGTTTCTTAAATGCTATTCGTAAGCAGACCTCACTCAGGCACGTTGGACGGTTTTTTTAATAAAACGTTTTCTGCTGGAGCTCTGCACACCACTCGGTGGCCTACCCAGGCGGCCACCTTAAAGATGTTCAGACAGTGACGCAATCACATCGAGAGGAAAGCAGANTGAAAAACGTATACAGACGCGTAACGTTTCTTAAATGCTATTCGTAAGCAGACCTCACTCAGGCACGTTGGACGGTTTTTTTAATAAAACGTTTTCTGCTGGAGCTCTGCACACCACTCGGTGGCCTACCCAGGCGGCCACCTTAAAGATGTTCAGACAGTGACGCAATCACATCGAGAGGAAAGCAGACGCCGCCAATCAAGTTCAAGAGCTTCAGGTAAAGGGGCGAGGTCAGATAGGTTGTGAAATATGGCCTAAGGGCGAGTTTTTGTNCAGATAGGTTGTGAAATATGGCCTAAGGGCGAATTTTCGGGGCTTGGTTGTTAGGAGGTTTTATGTGTGGGACTGGTGTTAGTTACATTTGTATGGTTCGCTGTGCTGTCATGTGTGTTGCAGCGCTGACACGAGTATGTCTAAACGAACACCTGAATGCCCAAATCACAGCCTCGACAAAAGCTACGCTGGTTTATTATGATTTTCAGTTGTTGTCATGTTTACATCCATGTATTCAACATGGAAGGACAAGATTGCCAGGTTAAACAACCAAGAGACTTCCTAGCAAAGAAATTCCCAGATTATGGATCCGACAAAAAGACAAAGGCAGTTAAATGAATCTGGGTGACTTGTATAAATGGATATACGAAGTAAGGCGAGGACTGCTGTGTCTAGTTCGCAAACTGACGCTATTAAAATTTGCTTCGAACGTCATATATAAGAAACATTAAAATTTTTCAATTTTTTAATATTTATTAAATGTTNGCTATTAAAATTTGCTTCGAACGTCATATATAAGAAACATTAAAATTTTTCAATTTTTTAATATTTATTAAATGTTTAAGGAAGATAAAAAAACAAATAAGTGTTATGTAAAAGTTTTTGGCATGGTAGGCGGAAACTCCCAACTTCTACATTTTGATGGATATACGTACGGATGTGAAAGAAAGGTAAATGAAGCCAGTTTTCAAAGCCGCAACCTCACCAACGCCATGTTGTAATACCCAAAACCTCTTAAGTACCAGATGAAATAAGTAAGTCAACTTCTGTCTCGCTGGTGCAAACTTAACTGCACAGTCACCTCGTTTCCATGTCGTGACATTTGTTAAACCCCTTTCATGGCCATGGCAGACGATCGTCAACATGTTGCACAGGAAGCTTGTATTTGACGGTAACTGTACCCTGCGAGGCTCAGTGACAAATGATCTTCCCTGTGGCGAACTGATTCCTAAGCTTTGCTACTACGCTACGTTAAGGCTGGTTCATGTCACTGATCAACAAAGTTTATTGGTCGTGGTTACCAAACAAGTTCTTTGCCAGCTGAAATACAGTACGCATCACAACATTTATAGTTTACGACATCAGAAATGATAAATTTAAGTGGGCATGAAAGGGTTAAAAACACTTCCGTGACGAGCGTGTATTTGGTCAATTGTGCCGATGAAGGAGGCTTCATTGATGTCTTAGCTAGCAGTCTACTGACTATCACTAACTGCATACTGGGAAATATTTCAGTCAGTTTGTGGTATCTGGTGGAA
>NQII01003046.1:135555-213233 GCA_002778355.1 Clitarchus hookeri | reverse complement strand
GGGGGGGGGGGGGAATGGGATAGAACATTTCTAAGTTTTGTGGGTTTTGGTAGAAAACAGTAGGTGGTCGTAGATGCTGAGACCTGAGTCAAAGAAACTGCAGAACACATCTTCAGAAGACTGCTGGCTAGAAAGAGTACTCCTGAGATTTCCTCCTGTATAAATTTTTCGTTCCAGTGTTCACAATTTTATTGTTTGGTTACATTTTCCTTCCTCCGTTAAGGTTTTGGCCTTATCCGACAGGATGAATTATTCATTTACGTGCCATGACTGTGTTTTCAATTAAATAACTAGATATTTCTTATTAGAGCATGTTTACATTTTACGAATGCCTTCAAACGTGGCAGCCAAATTTTATCCACGCATTATCTGATAACTGTGAAACGGCAAGAATGTGTTGATACTAATTAGTCTAGTGTATATTCCCAGAGAGGCATGGTTGTAGTGTCAAAATAAGTGTCTCAAAACAACAGAAAAAAAAATACAAACTGCTATTTCAATATTGAGTGTGAGGGCGAACCTTGAAAGGAAATTGGTGTTTTCTTCTGCTGCGCTTCGTCGACATTTTTCTGTAATTTGGATTGCTATAGCAAGTTGCACAAACTATTACGGTACCAAAGAGCATGAAAATAATAATAAATTTGTGAATGGAAAAGAGGGGAGTACAAATGCTATGTTTTATCCTCTACGTACACACATTTTTGGAAGGGGGAGGGGTAAAATATACCTCTATTGCATAGAGGGGAAACTGTTCGGCGGTTCCTTTGATGTACGCGTGCCGGTTATCTGATTGGCTGTGCGAGGATCTAGGAACGCGTCTTGAGTGAGTNCGGCGGTTCCTTTGATGTACGCGTGCCGGTTATCTGATTGGCTGTGCGAGGATCTAGGAACGCGTCTTGAGTGAGTGGAGAGATTTCGACGGCTTTAAACATCGAGGTCTTGAGAGCCGATGAGTGTGAAGTGAGGCGAGTATGAAGCAGCACCGGAATTAAATGGTGGGGAACGGGAGAACCCCGAGAAAACTCGCCAACCAGCGGCATTTTATATCACGATTCTCACAGGCGAAAATCCAGGTGCAGCCCCGTCAGGAATCGAATCCCGTTTCGCCTTAGTGGTGGGGGGATGAGTAGTTAACCACTACGCCACCGTAGCCCCGGCGGATCTCGAGTCTGATAGGCCGCTGCGTACTGCGAGATCTGGCGAAGTGCTGGTCGTCGAGTAGGNGAGCGCCAGGCTCCGAGGGCGTCTCGGCAACCACTCGCAGGCGAGGCGCGGAGAGCCAATCAGCCGGCCGCATGTCGCAGGGGTGCCGCGCCGCCTCACGAGGCGCGGGGTTGTTTGTTCCTCGGCGTCTGTCGTTAACCGACGTCGTCAAGTCGGCCTGGCCTTCAGGAACCTCCGGCACGACTCCGTGGGACACACTGGGTATAGCCTGTTCACGGTAAAGGGAGCACTTCCGGAAGCCCTCTCATTCGGAATATCACTCAATTAACATATTTTATTGTAGCTTTAGATTTTAAATTTTCGATTCTGCTGATATATACACACACTGTCTTCATTACTTACATGGCAATATTTATTTAGAAAAGTGGCAGAAGGATAAAAACATGGCTGGTAGGAAAAAATTAACTAGTTCCTCAAAAGCGCTCACTTTACCGCCATCAGCCTATAAATATAGTCTATTCTAACTATCTTCATACTTTTTGAATGAAACCTTGGAAAAATCACCCCGTGTATGTCGTGTTTGGTTGTCTCCTAAGTATGCCATGTATCCGAAGCGTTTTATACTTGTGTTAACATAGAAGTATTTTATTTTTGGTTCAGTTGAACATTCACTTAAAATTTATCTATAAATTAAAATATTTCGTTAATAATTGACTATAATAAAAACAATGAGAAAATATGTGTGTTAATAACACCAAATAATAAACAGTTCTCATGCAAATTATTTTTTAATTGAGTGAACATAAATGAGGTACGTTATCACTTTGATGAAATATCCTAATTTTGTTAGTATGAGGCGGAATAATAGCCTGAATGTAGAACTCCCGCTGGGCTTCAGATAAGTTTGAAGTAACCATGAATGGACTATACAAGATGTTTTAAACAGCATGTCGAAATTCAAACCACAGCACCTATGGACCAATAGAAACAATAAATCCTAGTAACAAAATGTTTGGAAAATGTATCTGGTATTCTTAACTTCGAATTGAAGTTAGCGAGACGGCACCAGGACTCCACAATGTCACGTACCTGCGTGCACGACAAGTTGCATATCACGCAGGCGAACGGAACTGACGTGTCAAGCGGAGAGCGCCTGCACGTAGAACACAGCACAAGCTAGAGGTACGTGGGCGCCGCTAGCGGTTGCTTGTTGGTACGCGCTGTCAAACTACACGAACAATGGGAGATCAGCAATTGAGTAGTAAAGGCTGACCGAAGCGATTGCATTTTTTAATTCCCCCATGGCGCGCCAATTCAGTTCGCCTTCGAGATACGCAACCTGTTATACACGCAAGTACGTGAAGTTGCAGACTCCCCCGGCGCTGTTTTCCTAACCTCAATTTGAATTTAAAAACACTAGATAAAGTTTCCGAACATTTTGCTACTAGGGTTTTTTTTTTTTTTGTTTACATTAGTCTGTAGATGCCGTGGTTTGAGTTTCGACATGTCCAAAAACACCTCGTATATACCGTTTACTGTAAACTGAGCACGTTTGAAAGCCCTGCTGAAAATATTATTTTATGCACGTTGTGTATTATTCCACCGTATGTAAAATTAGCATTACCATCATTTTATTCATGCGTCGGACAAGTCCAACTGTGCAATTATTAAGAAGTTAATATTTTNCGTGGCGCGCCAATTCAGTTCGCCTTCGAGATACGCAACCTGTTATACACGCAAGTACGTGAAGTTGCAGACTCCCCCGGCGCTGTTTTCCTAACCTCAATTTGAATTTAAAAACACTAGATATAGTTTCCAAACATTTTGCTACTAGGGTTTTTTTTTTGTTTACATTAGTCTGTAGATGCCGTGGTTTGAGTTTCGACATGTCCAAAAACACCTCGTATATACCGTTTACTGTAAACTGAGCACGTTTGAAAGCCCTGCTGAAAATATTATTTTATGCACGTTGTGTATTATTCCACCGTATATAAAATTAGCATTACCATCATTTTATTCATGCGTCGGACAAGTCCAACTGTGCAATTATTAAGAAGTTAATATTTTACAAATTCCCTAGTTCTTACACTTAAATGCATTAAATAACGGAAAGCAAAATAAGTCATTTTAGTATTCACAAATGTTTCCCTAACGCTTTCAACTCAACGTTAAGACGCGGAACTTACTTTCCTTCCGTCGTTAGCAACTTTACCGGGGTCATGTCAGACGTTGTACTTGTTGAAGTATACGCAAATAGGTGCAGTGGTCAGTTCTCTGACTGGTTCCGCGAGGCCATGTGTGCTACTGTGTGCCGCAGGGGATCTCCGGTTGTCAAGGCCACCTGCTTATAGCAATAAGACTTTCGCGCCTAATGGACTTCAATCTACTTCTTGTACGCTTGCAAATGTCGCGTGGTTATTGGCCACGTTGTTCTGCGAGAACAGTTATTGTTCCCTAACTGCACCAATCAGAATTTAATTTATTCCGATACGAAAAGTGGTTATTTCCAACTTTTCTAAAGCCCCTGCTAAAAAGTTTTCTTACTGTTTGTTCCTCCGTCTCAGGCAAACAAAGCTTAACCGAGTCTAGAAAATTACCTCAAACGGATATTGCACCACTTTCGTGCGCACGCTGTATAGTAAAACGTTAAATGGGAAACTATATCCTACAAAGTAAGATACTAATTATAAATGAAATATTATCATTAATAAATAAAATATAAGTAAAATTTCAAATTATAAAAAAATAAGGTACGTTCATGTTAACAGAAGTATAAAACGCTTGCGGTACATAAAATAATTAGAAAACAACCATGGGGAGATTTATCAAAGGTTTGGATTAAAAAGTGTGAATAAACCGCGAATAGACCATAGATGCACACTATACACTACACTCGCTGGTAACTGCGCCGCCGTTGCCATACTCACCTGCCTCTCGCCTGCTGGGATCTGCATTGTAGATTACACGCACACACGCCCACACATGCACAATGCGCGATATACATCTTCTACCAGTTTATTTTCTTAGAATAGACGCGCCTGCCGGCCACGGCTCTAGCCTCACTGGTACCCGCCGCCGCCGAACCCTCATACGCCACCGGATGGCTTTTAGTGTTGTGAGACCGGAAGCCAAAACTCCCATACCTCACTTGGTGTTTGTGAAGCAAAAGCACCCTGACACTTTCTCAAATCATTGGGTCGGCGGCAGGGCCAGTGTGTATGTGGGGCTTTGGGCATCGGGCCCTTATTTAGGCGATAACTGGTACCCATGTTAACGCTATTTTTTTTTTTCATGCTTTCAGGAATATACTGTGAACTCCGATGGGGGGAAGGGTGTCCGATTGCACCACTCCTCTCACCAGAGTGACGTGCAAACATCACTCTGGTTACACCAGCGCAAAATGAAATGAAGGAAGTCCCGCCCCCTCTCTGCTAGTATTTCGCCACCATTAGTAGACACCCAGAAATTTCGTGAATTAACTTGAGGACAAGGTAGACTGCAAACACGTGGGGCAGCGGTGGCGTAGTGGCCAGGGTGCTCGCCTCCCACTACGGTGATCCGGGTTTGATCCTCGGCGGGTTCACTCCCGGATTTTCGCATGTGGGAATCGTGCTGGACGATGCCGCTTGCCGGCGGGTTTTCTCGGGGCACTCCCGTTTCCCCCGCCCTTGCATTCCAGCGCCGCTCCATTCTAAGGTCTCATTTCTGTCATGCCCGGGGATGACGGTCACCTACGGGTCCCAGCTGGAAAGACCGTCGCTCGGAAGGTGTAGCCTTGCCCTGGATGCACTTCCCACACGCCATTATTATAGACTCCAAACACGCATACATTTGACTTCCGTTTTCAATTGGATCGCAGTTTGTAAGCCACTTCGACGTGGTACAACTGGATCACTTACCAATGAACGCTTAACAGAGGCTCGTGTGTGAAATGGGGTTTGGAGCCCAACTGGTTGCCAAGTGAACCCGCGGGATGTCAGTGTGTTTACACATTCATAGAGAACATGGTCCTTGCCCATCTTTCCCCTAGGTGCACTCAGAGAGGTGTGCTCATCAGTCCCTCTCTGCCGCGATGCAAGCCCCTTAGTACAAAGTCCCTCCCCTGCAGGCACACGGGGCTTATCCCCGAGACGCACTGAAGTCACTTCTCTACCTCGTACCTCGTACGTACACTTAGCACTTAGAACTAAGGTAGGTTAGGAAAAAACCTGCATAGATCGTCGCACGCACTTGGCGCTAGAGGTCGTTCAAGACTGCCGAGACAGGAACAGCTTATAACCCGGGGCCTCTTTCATAAATACACAAGTCTACAAGTTACGAGAGAATTCGCTTGTAACTTGTAAAATAATGGCAGTTGCTGTTTCATAAAGCTGCAAGTCAACGCTCTTTGCTACAAGTGAAATCGTACAAGNACTTGTAAAATAATGGCAGTTGCTGTTTCATAAAGCTGCAAGTCAACGCTCTTTGCTACAAGTGAAATCGTACAAGCTACAAGTCATTTTTACAAGTCAAATGGCGATTGTGTTTCCCAAAAGAACTTGTACAAACACACACTTGTAAATATGGCGATATTTCTACTAGCACTCCGACCTAGGTAAACACATTTACGAGTTAGAATAGACGAGTGAGTTAAGAGTTATTTATACAGATGAGTTTTTATTTATAGTTATTATAACTATATTTTTTATAATTGCACTTATAGTAAAAGTTGAAGTAATTATATTTACTTATTCGGAAGGGGTACACAACTTGAATTTTCAGGTTAGGAGAAGACGAAGAATGTTCAGAGAAAGAATCAACGTCTATGAATAAAACAAACGAGTTAAGTAAAAAGTGAAGAATTGCTACTGTAAATCGGACCTTTCTTTGGACGCCAAACCAATTTACATTGCCAAAACAACTATCAAAAATGTAGTTACTGTATTAAATTTTATCCGCTGTTGTAATTTCCTCACATAGGTTCTCAAATAAAAACCTGTCTAATAAATCCAAACTACACCACCCAACGAACATTGCCAAACAAGCACACGAAAATAAACGCAAAATAATATAAATAAATAATATTTACACTCGGCTTGTAAACTTGACTACAAGAAATTCGATCATTACAAGTAGAAAGTTTTTCTTTCAGAAACACTCATTAAGTTTACTTGTAAATATTATACTGGTTACTTGTGGCATTCAAGTTGTGGACTTGTAATTTTACGGAACAGGCCCCTGGCCCACGAGGTTTGCAGCACCCCGAGTAGCACCACTGCAGGTGATGCGGAGAAAACCCGCACGATATCTCACAAGTCGTCGAATCTTGCACCAGATGGAGTGACGTCAGTTCCGCTAGCGATAACCAGGCCACGGACGAACGTACAGGCACAACTATCCTGAATACTATCCGTCCGAATATTTGCATAACTATTTTCACTCTTCCGCTCTTTCTCATTGTCTTGCCACGGTTGAATTCTTCAGCCACTTAAATTCTTTGATAAGATTTGAAAATGGCGGTGGGTGAACATACGAGACAAAATCAGTTGATCGTAACGATACATATCGTTTAAAAATGTATGTTCTTATTCTCTGACGCAATACTCAGTTTTAGAGCAGTCCGTAAATAAAATATTTCAAGCCCTGCAAAAAAAAAAATCGTTTTCTTACTATGGATGCCTGAACCCAATATTTTGTATCTAAACCGTATTAACAGAACAATGGAGATTCAACATCGGAAATCGTGCGACTTAAGGATCATTCAGTGTTTAAGGTGTCCGTGGAAGAGTGTGACATTTGAGACTCGCGTCTGTGTCTAAAACATACTTTTTCCNTCATTCAGTGTTTAAGGTGTCCGTGGAAGAGTGTGACATTTGAGACTCGCGTCTGTGTCTAAAACATACTTTTTCCTTAGGGATGTGGGGAAGAAACGTGCAGATTCCCTTAAAGGCGAAGAAATCCCATTCACCTGGGATTATATTTATAAATATTCGTACCCAAACTTCATGACCGGACAAAAAAATAAAAGCTTAAAGAATAACAGAATTTTTACATATTTTACAACTTTTTGTAATATTCAAAATTTTCCATGTGCCGAAAAAAATATTAAATGATGAGGGAAGTTTTAATTACGGTTATAGATGTTAATAAGCAGCGGGAGAAAAATAAGTTGGATTTCGCAATAACTGTCAAGACGTCACCTGTGCCTTGACAAGCCTGGTTTTNAAGCAGCGGGAGAAAAATAAGTTGGATTTCGCAATAACTGTCAAGACGTCACCTGTGCCTTGACAAGCCTGGTTTTTAAATATTGAATTTCTAAATCAAGTTATGGAGGAATGTACGTAAATTCAATACTGCGAGGATCTCTCCCCCTCACAGGTCATTCATCAAGTTTTCCAGGGGGGAAATGTGTAACATGATTACTTCAATGTCAGTAATATTTTGCGGAAGAATTTATATAGAAGTCAGTTAAGGATATTGAATCCCACATTCGGAAGAACTCGCGCTCGATCCCCGGCCCGGCATCCTAATTTCGAGTATCCCATGGTTTTCCGGAATTGCTCCAGACGAATGTGGGATGGTTCCTTACTACAGGCCATGAACGATTGCTTCCCCGTTCCTCCTTCTCTGAGCAACTTGCTCCGTCTGAAATGACCTCGCTGTCGACGGGACGTTAAACCCAACATAGCATGACGTGTTGTAGTCCAGAAGCTAAGTCCGTAATACCAGGCCCAGGGATGAAATGTATGCTCTGCTCATTGTACGGAAATATATTTTAACAAAGACTACTGATTAATCTGTTGTAATTATAGGTCAACAATCACTTGGAACCGTTAATGAAATGCCAGCTTTTCCTAACCCTAGGTGAGTATTTAACATAATTATAAGTTAAGTTCTTTATTAGACTACAGTTGGGTAGAGTAGAGTGTTGTTCGTGCTGCTGAATACTTTCGCGCCGGCGTGTTCCCTCTTCTCGTGCCGTGACTGTACACACCTACCAACCATCACGTGGGACAGCTTATTTATTCCCGTCTCAACGACGACGCGGTATTAACAGGCGGTCATAACCCTCCCCCTACCTCACCTCTCGACTATATAACACCCTCGCGCCGTGAAAATGACGTGAGCCAAGAAAAGCATTAACTTCCAGTCAATACAATCTGTTTTCAACGTAATTAATCCTGTCTGAAACTTGGTTTTCTTGACAGAAGCTTGTGTGTCCGGGGTTTTTTTTTCCATCGCCGATTGGCGGAGTTAACCAGTTGACGTCCTTTAAATATCGGCTGGTAAAATTCCCATTTCAAAACTAAAACGGTGCTCGAATGACTCGAGAATTTTCGTTCAGAAAAACACTTACTTGTCCATTTTCACAGCAATATATTTTCATCCAAGAGGGGAAACAATGGTGTTTCATCGTGTTACTATAAACAATAGGCAAATTTTAAAGATAATTCGCCTGTGTAGCTTGGTAATTTTTTTACAGTGCCAAAAGTGACTGTCGGATGATGGAAATAAGTTAGAGCCAAAATCTAACAAAAACGCACATTTTCTGTAAATGACACATTTTACTGACAAATTTTAATGTACGTCGATAGTTCGACTCATCAAGAATACTAGGCAATAAACAAGAAGAAAATTGTTTCTGATAGCTTGTGGGCAGGTATATCGCCTGTTTCAGTGTTGATCATTATTTACAGCAAACGCTGAATGCATTCAGTTGCCTCAGGTTTGGTGTGTTCATATTTTGTCAATTTGCTCTGTAACAGTGTGTTTCGCATGACCAACCGGTATTGATATAAATGCCACGTGAAATGGGTTATCAAGCTACCAAAAGGCGGGCAATGCGATCAATTATATTATTCCTACTTGGTATAGTATATTCGCCGTTTATTCGCACTCTTTATACCAAACCTTTGAAAAATCACCCCATAAAGACTTCTTCAGTTGTTTCATAAATGTCACTTATCACAAGCGTTTCATATTTCTGGTAACATGAAGGCACCTTATTTTTGGTTAAACTGAACTATTTCTTATATCCTGTCTATAAATTGTAATATTTTATTTATAATTAATATGAATGAAAACAGAAATAAAATTAATGTGTTGGTAATGCCTAGTAAGAAATAGTTCTTATGCAAACTGGCATTACACTTATTGCACACGAATGTGGTGCGTCGTCCCTTTGGTGTTATTTTCTAGATTCGGTTAAGCTTTGTATGCACGAGGCAGAGAAATATCCTGGAAGTTTAACTTTAACAGGACTTCACAAAATTTGGAAGTAATCGTGAATGGACTATACCATGTTTATTTTCACACTTGGTGTTTTGATGGCCGGACGTCAAAAGTCCAGGTACAAGTATTGGGATTGTGTATTTTGTGGCAGACGGACTTCAGACTAAGATCAGCGATGTAACTTCGGGCTATCTGCTCATGAACTGCCGTGGCGGTTGAATCTGGAAGGGAGTGGAGGAAATTTTGGCCGACTAGAGTGAAGCGAAGTGAGCATGGAGGATCGCCGGAATGCAAGGACCGGTGAAACGAGAGATCCCTGAGAAAAACCTTCCGACCAGTAGCATCGTCCGGCATGATTCCAACGTACAAACCCTGTTCGCCTTGGTGGGAGGCGATAACTCTAGCCACTACACCACCACGTGCCAGGATGAAGCTGGAGGAGGAAGAGAAGTATGGATGACANGATGAAGCTGGAGGAGGAAGAGAAGTATGGATGACAACACAGCCGTGGTAGTGGAGACGGTGGAAGCGAGTAGTCTGGTATACAGAGTAGTCTGGTAGACAGAGTGTCGGTGGTATGCAANGAGTAGTCTGGTATACAGAGTAGTCTGGTAGACAGAGTGTCGGTTGTATGCAAAGTTCGTGCTTGTATCCATGACACCATTTTTGCTGTATTTCATAAAGGTGAGTCAAGGGTGTCACCGTACCGTGTGGAAGAGGTATAACAATTGGAAAATAATCTCAAGTCGTGTTTCACAGATCACGTTCTTAAGGCCCCCGCCTACATGGAGCTTTTTTTCCCGCGTTTGAGGCCCCCGAGAAGTGCGGGGGCGATAAGAGCGACACTCCCACGCGCATCAAGTACGCCATCGCCACTAAACCAAGGCTCTGAATTGACGTGCAGTGTTCTCGTCACACTGCGTGTACCTATGGGACTTTCAGCGGTGACGACATTATTATTTTACTGATCGAAAATCTTCAGAAGGTTCGATGCAGGGCCGTTAGCAGTTGTGTGTATCTGATGCGTATATTCTGAGAGACAGCGGTGTTAAAAAGCCGTTCCTAGCCATTTTGGAGTCCTCTGGGATGGTGTTTCTGATTCCAGTAAAGTCTTGAAAGCACTCGAAGACTTTTTGTTTAAAGTGTGTGTTCTTTTCGCAGATGAGTACATGAACGCATGTTCGATAGTTTCTTTGAAAAACGTGTTTTTCAAACACACTGCAACACAGTTCAAGCGTCGGGTAGGCAAGAGCTGTGATGTAAACGATATTAAGAGCTTAACAACTTCCAGGATATTCCTCCGCCTCTTGCCAACGAAGCTCAATCGTGTCTACCAAATCACGCCAAAGAGACAACGCACAGCATTCATGCGCTCTCTGGGTAATAATATTTTGCACAGGAACTACTTCTTACTAGGCATTTCCAACACACTTATATTCTCACTGTTTTATTCATATTAATTATAAATGAAATATTACAATTTATTAATCAAATATAAATAAAATTTAAATATTCAAAAATGGTTACGTTAATGTTAACATGAGTATAACATGCATGTGATGNAATCAAATATAAATAAAATTTAAATATTCAAAAATGGTTACGTTAATGTTAACATGAGTATAACATGCATGTGATGCAAGACGTATTTGGTAAACCACCAAACGTGTCATACCAGGTGTGATTTTTCAAAGGTTTGATTCGAAAAAAATGTGACGAAATCGCAAATACACCTCGTAATCGACAGATCTTAACGATATCTGTCATGTGGCAGCAATGTCAGCTCACTAGCAGATCGGAGTCGCGAGGTATACTGCCCGGAAATGTTCGCCCACGCGCTGATACCCGCCAGGAAACGCGGACCCCCACCTCGTCTCGCGCATGCGCGGCGTAAACTCAAGATCATGCTCGCTTCGTAGTCGTACGCCCGATCGGACGAGTCCACGTGTGTTTCAGCCGTGTTATTATATGCTGCTTACGGTGAACTGATCATTTCTGAAAGCCCAGCTAAAGATATATAGGTAGAGCCAGTGACTTTTCGCGTAAAAATCGGACCGCACAGTAGACTTCTATACTATANCCAGCTAAAGATATATAGGTAGAGCCAGTGACTTTTCGCGTAAAAATCGGACCGCACAGTAGACTTCTATACTATACACACACCTCAGCTGTTGTTATACCTCCATTGGCTGCTGGTCGGCACAGGCAGAAACTGGTTCGGTGTCAGGACTAAGTAACTACGACACTGAACCTCCGTGATTCGTGCGCAAACTGTTAACACGGGCCAGGACATTTTTTTTAGCCAATCAAAGAAGCTGGACGACCTTACAATGTGTTGGACTGTATCTTGTCTCGAAATCTTTTCGCGNGGACATTTTTTTTTAGCCAATCAAAGAAGCTGGACGACCTTACAATGTGTTGGACTGTATCTTGTCTCGAAATCTTTTCGCGCAATATCACTGCCCCTATATATAGGCTATTCACGGTAAAGTGAACACTTTTTGAAGCCCTCTCATTTGGAATAATAGTTAATAAATATGTTTTATTGTAGCCTCAGACATGAACTTTCGAGTGTGGTGGAATATATACACTGTGTTAATTAGTCACATGACAATATTTATTGAAAAAAGTGGTGGAAGGATAAAAAAACGGCTGATAGGAAAAAAGTAACTACGAGCTCAAAAGTGTTCACTTTACCGTGAGCAGCCTACACTTACGTGTACATTGTGTAACCATCCACCATATTTAAAATTATCACTGCCATGGTTCTGCTCACTTTATTTATGCGTCGTTCGGTGAAACTGTTTAAAAAAGTAAATATTTCACTTATTTGTTCAATCTTTTACTCATATGCATTAAAGAAACCAGAAACCAGAAACGAATCGTTTCAGAATTCATAAATGTTTAGGCTTACGTAACACTTCTAACTCAACGTCAAGACACGAAACTACTTTCTTTACGTCGTTAGCAACTTAAGGCGCCCGTCTACCTGGCGCTTGAACTGCGTTGCAGAGTGTTCGAAATACACGTTTTTCAACTAAACTATTAAGCGTGCGTCCAACGTTCTGATCTACGAAAAGAACACACACTTCAGACGAGAGCTGTTAAGTTCTTTCAAAACACCATGTACGTTAGAAACATCAATTCAGAGTACTCCAAAACCGCTAAAAACGGCCTTTCCAAGGCGCTGTAACTCAAAATGCACGCATCAGATACATACAAAACTACTATAGGCGCCTGCACTGAACCTTCCTAAAGACTTCCCACTAATAAAATAATATGGTCACCGCTGAAAGTCCCATAGGTACACGCAGCACGACGAGAACACTGCACGCCAGTTCAGAGCCTTGCGCTTAGCGGCGATGGCGTACTTGATGCGCGTGGCAGTGTCGCCCTTATCGCTCCCGCGCTTCTCGGCCTAAACGTGGGAAAAAGTTCCAGGTAGACGGGCGCCTTAACTGGGTGCACTGTGGCAGTCAGAATACATGCCATGGCACGTGAGAATGGACAACCCTGCAAACGTTACGTCACCTTTTCAGTCCTGCTTCCTGAGGTGTCGGTCTGTTTCTGAAAACGCGTTCACGTAAAAAAAAACAGAAAAACAAACAAACAATTCGAACATGACGCACGGCCATCTTTGTGATCCGATGTTAAGTATGAACGAGCTCGCTGTGTTTCCTCGAGGGGACGTTTGCCGGACTGTCGCGTCCCTCGGCGGTCGCCAAACTGCCTGTAAAATATCAACGCCGCAGTTATCCGCGCGGAGAGAAGCAGAGTGGCAGTTTAGTGCCTCCCGTGGACAATGAAACCCGCTCGCGAAGAGCTGCAACTGCGATGCCTGGGCGGCGATAACTTTTATGAATGTCGTGAACTACACTTCCATGCGAAGGACCAGTGTGCTCGTAGTACCGTTTACGTCTGCCATCACTTACTAGTATGCCACTCCCCGTACTCCACAGAGAGAAAGTGACACACGTATTACTGAAATAGTAGTTATTCACGTGAAAATTTGGAACAGCTGAACTCTGCTCCAATCTGCATTGGAAATTCAACCGTAGAGCAGTAAAAAAATAAATAAATAGTAATAATTAATTATGTTAGTGATATTTTTTCTTTCGACCTTAATTTATGTTAACCATCAGTTAATTCCACGGTCATTGGTGGCGATAGCCGATTTTCGCGAACATGTTTCATGCCCAGTTGTATTTCATAACCGTTTAGNATTCCACGGTCATTGGTGGCGATAGCCGATTTTCGCAAACATGTTTCATGCCCAGTTGTATTTCATAACCGTTTAGCTAGTATCCACTTCAGTGATTGGATTATTTACGTGTTATGCGTCCAATCTGTCTGCCCGCGAATCACAGACGTAAAAGTATCAGAGCAACTTAATTCTGATTGGCCGCTCGAGTTAGAGAATNCTGTCTGCCCGCGAATCACAGACGTAAAAGTATCAGAGCAACTTAATTCTGATTGGCCGCTCGAGTTAGAGAATGTCCTCTCACAAAGAAAGGTGGCCAATACGCAGAAGAAGACCGCTGACGTGCTTATAGGTTATCGCAATCTAGCGTCTGTGGATATCACTTCGCGAAAATCGTGTGCCCGTAGCTATTGGCGGGGGAAGTGATATTTCGCGAAAAGATTTCGAGACAAGATACAGTCCAAATCACTGTAGGGTCGTCCAGCTTCTTTGATTGGCTAAAAAAATGTTCTCGCCCGTGTTAACCGTTTGTGCACGAATCACGGACGTTCAGTGTCGGAGTTACTTACTCCTGAGTGGGTTGGTCAAAGACGGACACGGCACCAGCAGCCAATGGAGGTGTAACAACAGCTGAGGTGTGTATATATAGTATTGANTCACTGTAGGGTCGTCCAGCTTCTTTGATTGGCTAAAAAAATGTTCTCGCCCGTGTTAACCGTTTGCGCACGAATCACGGACGTTCAGTGTCGGAGTTACCTACTCCTGAGTGGCTTGGTCAAAGACGGACACGGCACCAGCAGCCAATGGAGGTGTAACAACAGCTGAGGTGTGTATATATAGTATTGAAGTCTACTGTGTGCTCCGAATTTTACGCGAAAAGTCACTGGCCCTAGATATCGGCAATCATTAGGGACAGGAATGTTTCGCGAACTGATTCGAGGACAAGCTAGATTTCAAACACGCGTGTATTTGAGTTACTTTTTCGATTGGCTCATAGTTTTTTAGACACGCCATGAACATCTCCGGGTAAGTTTCACACGTGCATGAAAACAAGCGCCGAACCGCGTACTGCCTCGGCAAGAAAAAACAATTGGTTACTCATCACGGTAGCAGCCAATGAACGAACACCTGAGTCTCTAGCGCGCAGGGGATTGAAGAGTCACGCATATAACTTAATTTGCAACATTTTCCTGTCTTTAGTAATATCACACAGTTCACGCCTCAGGTTCAAGTAACTAGCAGCTTGTTAACTGGATTTACAGTGAGTAATACGTACTTCATCAGACTACTTGAAATCACTTACGGTATAGGGGCCGCGGTGGCTTAGCGGCTAGCCTGCTCGCCTCCCACCAAGTCGAACCGACAAAGGCGAACAGGGTTTTTCCGGATTTTCGCAAGTGGGAATCTTGCCGGGCGATGCCGCTGGAAGACGGGTTTTCTCGGGGATCTCCCTCTTCCCCCNGGATTTTCGCAAGTGGGAATCTTGCCGGGCGATGCCGCTGGAAGACGGGTTTTCTCGGGGATCTCCCTCTTCCCCCCACCCCTGCATTCCGGCACTGCTCCATTCCCACCTAGTTTCACCCTCCTCGGCTTGTGCAAGTTTTCTTCCGGGTAAACATAAATGTGCATGGAAATATCATAAAAAAAAATATTTTGTGGGGTTTATTGTGCATCGTGCTGTGTTTCCTGCGTAACTAAGTGTCTATCGAGGTCTCAATGCAGTGACGTCAGACCATTTACCTCGCACCACCATCATTCAGGTTTGCTCTGGCGTGTGTACAGACATATTTTGTCCTTGGGAAACCTGATGGTCGTTTCCTGGGGCAAGTGGGTTTTTGCGGGGCACAGTTTCCATCGCCAGCGCATTACTTTGCTAATGCATAATCAGTATCGGTTTTTCACGGTAAACTGAGCACTTTTGAAAGGCCTGCTTGAGATCTACTTGCATGGTTGTCGTGTCTCCTTCCGCCTTATGTAAAATTAGCATTGCCGTGGGCCTGAGCACTTTATTTATATAACACTAAAATGAAATTAAGACACTATTAGAAAAGTTAACTTTCTAGAAATTTGCTTATTATTACACATACATGCATAAAAAATGGAATCTAACCTAACACTTACTTCAACGTTAAGACATGGCACTATACTTTCCCTCAATTTCTATCAAATGTACTAAGCAGATGCCGGTCGGTAAGCCCTTGCATGCACGTAGGGGCAATTGTATTTCCAGAGGTTGATTTCTCAAGTGTTCCGTTATCCGTAAACACCCTGTACCATTCTGTGTTACTATTCCTATACTCTTCTAAGCGCCCACGTCGTTACAGATGGATCAAGTTGCTTATGTGATAACGTATTTCTGGTGTTCTACGCTGTTACAAAAATTGTCCGTAAAATTACGGAAAATACTGCTTACAAATTATCCAGACATCTGCGTTAAATTACTCTCTCTCCGTTTTTTTTCCAATGACGTTCTCTCCGTAACTTTCACGTAAATCTCCATGAATTCGCGGAACGTGTCCACAAACTTGCAAGTTTATTTTTTTTAATCTGCTCTTTATAAAAAGAGGTGACAAAGAAAAGTTTTACTTTCGTTATGAAGGTGATTCACTGTTTATAAAAACGACTATAAAAAATAAAAAAACTTTTTCAGTAGCGGGATTTGAACTCTGAAAAGGAAATTTCGACAGTCCTACACATTATCCACTCACCTATCACGGTTTTACAAGAAGTTATGCTGTAAGTATGGAATTTATATGGAATGATGCATGTGCGTATTAGTTTCTAGTCATGTCAGTGTGTGTGTGCGATTTTTTTTTTTTCAAGTTTACAAACAGAGGTAAGAAAAAGAGTTTTATTTTCTTAGTGCATTTCACTGTGTTTAACCAAGAAATTAAAAAAATAATAATATTTAGTCCCGCAAAGGGATTTTATCAAAACTCGAAAAATTAACAATTTATATCTCGCAAGACTCACCTACCACACATTTACAAAAGTATTTTGTAAATATGTATTTTACATGAAAGTGACGAACGCGCCTGTCTTAGTTTCAAGTCGTGTTAGAGCGCTTGCTATATTTGCGGTTTATAAAACGAGGTTACAAATATATTGTTTTATTTTCGTTATATGCGTGTTTTACTTTGTAAACAGGGGGTTTTGTCATGTAGCGAAATTTGAACAAGAATAAACGAATTGGCACTCCATGAGTGGTTCGCCACTCACCTACTACTATTCTACACGGAGTAGTATTGTGAAGATGGGATTTTATACGCTTCGAGTATCATCTGCATTGTTCGTGTCTCAAAATCGAAGCCACAAGAATACGACGAGCTTCCGTATTTTATATTTACGGAGCTAATCTCCGTTATGTGTCATTACGAAGCGCCTTTCCGTAAATTAACTCTACATCTCCGTAAAAGTTGCCGTAAATCTACAGAAATGTCTAACNTCATTACGAAGCGCCTTTCCGTAAATTAACTCTACATCTCCGTAAAAGTTGCCGTAAATCTACAGAAATGTCTAACTGTGTAAATTATAATTTATCTTGTACTTTATTGAGGATGTCTCTAGTATTTACATGAAATAGAAATATAGGTTAGATGTCTCAAGAGGCCATGAATACGCTGCACGTGCCGCAGAAAACTATAAAATCAAAATTATTGGAAGCTGAAAGTAATTGTAGTAATTCCGTAATTATTTTGTGTGGTTTGCTAAAATTGTGTAAAAATGGCATCAAAACCATTATCGTGGTTTGGAAACGGCGTCGTTAACAATCTGTTTCAGTAGGCCGCCAGCTTTGCTACATAAGTATACACTGAATCGTAACCAACAAAATTCATTGAAGAAAACGATTAGGTCCGTAACAGATAAAAAAATAGTGCAACTCTTCTATACAGGACGTTTTAGTAAAAGCGCACAGAAATGAAACTGGGGACGTGGACCACGCCAGGAAACGTTTTGAGATCGATAACGTGCGGTACGTGAAGTCAGCTGAAAGAAACATGACTGTGAATATGTGGATGGGGCCACCGGTTCTTCGCGAGAAGATCCGACGGCAAGTTATGCTCCAAAACACGTTAGTTCAGAACCAATACCGCAGTCGGGTTGTTTCAACACACACGCGTCTTAAGTGTCTGCCAGCCAATCACGGACATTCAGTGTCGGCGCAACTCGACTCAGATCGGTGCAGTCGAGTAGGAAGCGTCTCCTCGCACAGACGTAGACCCAAGGAAATGACGTAGACCCAAGGAAATGACGCAGGCCCAACAGCGCGAAGGAAATATGCGAGGTTGAACGTACCAAGTTGAAGTCTAGCTTGAGCATAAGTTTTTTCCTCTCGCGAAAAGCAGGTGGCATTATGTATAGATGAAACGTGATGTGTGTGTGAATAATTAAAAAAAAAAAAAACAAAGATTTAAAACAAATTATTTAATTTAAAAAACACTTACATAAAAAATTAAATTACAACAACTTACAAAATATATCCGCTTTACGTACTAGAAATGACGCACCGACTTAGACTGTTTCATTCAGGTCGGGAAGAAAAGAACTTGGACCTCGGGAAGGGGGGCTCCACTGTTACTGGAGTCTGTATAGATTCTGGTAGGGATACTGGAAAGACACGAACAGGGTGAGAAAACATGTTTATTTTCTTAGTACAGCGAAAATAAAAGAAGGTGTTCGAAATAACGACCCCGGGCCGTGATGCAGGCCTCACATCTCCGGCGCATTGAAGATCTGACGTTGGCGAAAATATCGGGCGTGTCCCGGACTTCCCCAGCAGCCGCCACGATGCGTGCAACAAGTTCCTCAACACCGTCGACGGCAGTTTCGTACACCAGTGCCTTGACGTGACCCCAGAAGAAGACATTAAGNTGTCCCGGACTTCCCCAGCAGCCGCCACGATGCGTGCAACAAGTTCCTCAACACCGTCGACGGCAGTTTCGTACACCAGTGCCTTGACGTGACCCCAGAAGAAGACATTAAGGTTCGTGTCCTTCCTTTCTTGCGTTTCGTGTCGTCACTACCGCGCCAGGAAAGCGTTTCCGACCATGCATTGCTATGTGATTTCCGATCGTCTATGTGTACTCTATCTCTCCTGGAAGCTTGTAACCGCTGTACTGATACACCCCGTATATATACGTAACCCATACAGACGCATTCATTCGCGTTTATACATATTAACACCCGCATATCCTTTAGCTAGCTTCACGAACCACGCGTTGTCAATCTCAAAACGTTTCGTGCGGCGGCCCCTGTTCCCCGTTCCATTTCTGCGCGCTTCTACTGAAACACCCTGGAGAACACAAGTAACGACTTTCTTTCAGTTAAAAAAGCAGGGAAATTTTATTCATAAACGAAAATGAATTAACAAATACGAGCTCAGTAACAAATTTGAGTTATTTAAGTTTGGATTACAACGATGTAATGGAAAATCCAGCAAACATTTACAGTGCAGATGAAACAGGCCTGAAAATCGAAAAAGTACTCCTAATAAATTAAGGGAAAGAGACGAGATATTTTGCAGTTGCTACAGGAGGCAATGGAGATAAAAGCCGTCACACTCAGAACTCGCACAAATGCAGAAGGCCAAGTCCATGTCTCCGCTGGGTTTATACGTACTGGTTGTAAATTAATTTCNTCAGAACTCGCACAAATGCAGAAGGCCAAGTCCATGTCTCCGCTGGGTTTATACGTACTGGTTGTAAATTAATTTCGTACAACGAAAACAAAAAGGTGCCACACTCCATACGCCAGAAAGGTCACACATCTCAGATGCCCAAAGGAAAGCAACAATACGAACAATACTAAAATTTCTGTGTTGGTGCAACACAAATAATAGTTCACAGCCTAANTCAGAACTCGCACAAATGCAGAAGGCCAAGTCCATGTCTCCGCTGGGTTTATACGTACTGGTTGTAAATTAATTTCTTACAACGAAAACAAAAAGGGGCCACACTCCATACGCTAGAAAGGTCACACATCTCAGATGACCAAAGGAAAGCAACAATACGAACAATACTAAAATTTCTGTGTTGGTGCAACACAAATAATAGTTCACAGCCTAAANCCAAAGGAAAGCAACAATACGAACAATACTAAAATTTCTGTGTTGGTGCAACACAAATAATAGTTCACAGCCTAAATTAAGACTTAGGTATAAACAAAATGTTTTTTTTTTCCGGTATCTACACCAATTAAAAAACAAAATGCGTATTTCAAGTCTTTCCCATTAAGTTAAGCTGTCGAAGTGAATTTCGTGCAGAATTTATGGTAATAAAATTATCGTGGTACATATTTAGCATTATAAGGGGTCTGACGAGAAAATTGCATATCGGTTATAGATTATTATTACCGACGGTATTGTCGCTACGGGGATCCTGAGTTCACCGCAGACTGGTTCTAATAACTGGATGGAAATCAATCATGATATTCTGACCACGCAGGTGGAGAGATAACCGTTACTTTGCGGGGCATAAAGGGCACTGACCGCCCACAAGCGTCATTAATCACGGTTAAGTTCTTCATTGCCCTGTCCGCGAGTTTCGCACGTTCTCAAGTCAGAATATACCGACACAGAGCGCATTGCGCTCAGCGTGATGAGCGCGCAGGTTGATGAAGATAGTTCTGAAATATCACCTCCACGAACAACGAAGGAAGCAAAATGGTGAACATGCCGAAAGAAAAATTATTTTAAGGACTGGGAAATTTCAATATTGGTAAAAATAGAATATCACGAGCGCTTTGGATAAGAAAAAACTCACACATAAAAATATTTGTGATGGCACGGGCACATGTTTTCATAGTCATCGACGAGAAAATGCAAACTTAATGAACTTAGAAATTATTCAGGCGTTCTTGCACAGTCGAATTTATAAGGGTTATATTATTTTGAGACCCCATTTCTGTACGCTATATGCCGTTTGGCTCATGTACGCTATTGACTAGAAATTAATTAGTTTACATCGATTGACTAATGATATATGGATAATTTTTATGACGCGAATATAAATTTTGCATAAACGCCTTTTATTAATATGAAGCTCTGTTTGAAACGTTCTACCCGTTTTATGTCGTTGGCAGCCGTTTACTCAGTACCGTATTGGAAGCGCCAAGAATGATGACGGCCCGGGTCACAAAAAAAAATATTGGTGAAAGGAAAGAAGATGTTACGTTCCCTCATTCGGAATGTAATATTTCGTAGTATTTCATGTCGGATGCAATTTAGTCTCTGGCATTATCACCAGCGTACGTGTATCGAAATTTAAACTTTTCCTCGAAGTACGCCATCTCGTTTCTATGCAAATTTTGAAAGTTTCATTTAAGAGGACAATAAGATCGAAAAATAATCAAAGGCACGTGATTTGTTATTGATATTTTGAAACGTGACAAAATTTCACTGCACGCAGGGGGGCGTAACTTACAAAATATTATTTGGTGACATCGTTATTAGTAACAACTTGTATGCCTCATTTGATCTCGTCCTTTCTCTTGTTCACAGATTGGAGATGTGTCTCTCACGTTCTTCTCTGTGACGTACATGTTTACTGCGAATTCTGGGTCACGACCGAACCTCAACTGAATGTGGAATGAAGCTCACAAGTTGGCGTCGGCATTTCAAATCTGGACTAAAATGTAAACANACCGAACCTCAACTGAATGTGGAATGAAGCTCACAAGTTGGCGTCGGCATTTCAAATCTGGACTAAAATGTAAACAGACATGAAAACACGGTGAAGTTGCACCACGGCAGAACTACAACTGTCCTTTGTTTTTGTCGAGTAAATGTAGTAGGTAGAAAAATAAAACTAATCCTTTAGATTATCTGCCTTTTAATGCCAGATATTGACATGTGTGTTATTTATTTCTGTTCGCACGTTACGCATAGTTAATGGACACGAGGGGTAGGCCGCATATGCCTAGGAACAATTTTTAATGAGAGTCTGTACGATCACGTCAGTACTGGGTTTCGCAATTCCACTTACAACACTTTGAAAGTCAGAAAGTACGTTATCTAGTATAAAAAAGTGGTTTGAATAATCTAAGTTATTGTCAGAAATATATAAAGAGAAAGCTGGTAGCTGGTTACAGTTAAAAAACTAAACTCACTATACTGTAACGACCTTGAACAATTTAATTCACAGTTTTCACAGGCGTGTCTCTCTCTCTCTCCCTCTCTTAATTATCTCGTTATGTCATAGGACGTATAATGTTTTCCACCTTATTTTCCATAATGAATTATCTCACAAGTTTGTATCTGAAGTTAAGGATAACTTTGTATAAACATTAGTGACGAAAAATATTTGCCTCGTGTGAATTCTGCGGCGGGGTCACAGAATACACAATAACACAGAAGTAAAACAGCTGCGTATTCCACCAACTGCAACCACACACGTTGGTAAAATGGCGTCGCTGGCAAGCCGTTCGTCAATCAGCGTCCTGCAACCCACTTGCCAGTCGGGATCCCAGCCAATAGGGAACTTCTCGAAGCACGTGGTAACCAGCGAGGTGTGAAATCCGCGTGCAGTTGGAACGATTCTCGCAATGGAGGTAACTGATTGTTAGAATAAAGACGGGCGTACGTTATTGCAAACACTTCGTTGTGGTCTCGGGAAACCTGCTCGGTTAAATAATATAACGTAAATTAAACAATAACCTAAATTTAAAAAAAAAATTAACAGGAATGAGAGCCCGAGTTAACTACTGTTAACAATTCCAAAAAAGTAATTACGTCAGACAACAAAATACAAAACGACACAACACAACGAAAACGTAACATGCGTGTAATTCCAAGAAGTAATTACGTCAGAAAACCAAAGCCAGAACGGCAGAGCATAAAGAAAATGTAACATGCATATAATTCCGAGCTGGAATGTAGTCAGATGACATCAGAATAACGACACGTCCCCAGTTTCTCGTGCAACGAAGCAGCGAATGGGTCAGCCAGTATAAAGGCAACCGCCACTCCATTTNCTTGTCTCGGCGGAGCTATAGTTACTAGCAGAGCATTGACTAAAGTCTAGGTAGATCGATTTATCGTTTCCTGAGCAGGTACACAACATCGATCTACCCCACGCCAATGCAACTGTCAAAGTCACACGGTCAACACTGGTAAACGTTTTTGTTTATATTTTAATTTTTTAAATACAGACCATTTTGTACAAATAAAGTACTTTCACCAATTTGAATTTACTCAAGCTGCAATAAAAAATTGGCTAAAAATTATACACCCATCTCGAAGCACTTATTCACAAAACAGTATTCTATATACAACCCCAAATACTATCCACGTCGTTTATGATAGTCTTGTTGGCAGAAAAGCAGTCCAATGCTGACACAAAAAGTGGGTATGCGCACCTTCGGCGCGCACTCTACCTCATTTCCCCTCTACGATTAGCAGCAGCCGGACAGCGACAACTGACAGTTGCCTACCCCCTCTACTCCTTCATCCCCAACGCACCCCCTCCCCCTGCTTCTCAACCCGCAAACATTGCACGTTTTCATTTAAAATGTACGTACATTATTCTTTGTGTTAGTATATTCGAAGTCAGTATATTTCTCAACGAATTTCAAAGACACGAAATAATCGAACGCGTACGTTGACATTTTGACTGGCAGGTTTAAATTAAGCTTTGACGAAACAGGGTATTTGGCATGAGAAAAATTTGCCACCCTCTCACCAAGAGAACTTTAAAACAACTCGCTAGACAGCGTTTATTCGTCGAAGTAATTACGCGGGAAATATTTTCTACAACAAATAAACGATTTTGGAACGCGGAAAAAACGCCCACGCAGCGATTATAGGAAAATGAACGAGCCCACGAGTTTGTCGCTTGAGTACGCAATGCAGCCACCACCCACATCTTGTAAAAAAAACAAAGGTTGGCGACCCTGTTCTGTTTTTTGAAAGCAAATTCTTCCCATCCCCCTTACGCCTGTTTCTGATAAAAATTCTTATAATTTTTATAAGAAGCAAACTGCTGATTTTACGGCGCCTTGCATGCCATAGCCAAAAGAAAAATTTCCAAAATATTCTTACTATGCATTNTTTTACGGCGCCTTGCATGCCATAGCCAAAAGAAAAATTTCCAAAATATTCTTACTATGCATTACATGCGAACAGCAAGTGCTTGCGAAGGCACCTAGAATATTTATAGAGTGGCTTCTTAATTCAGCACACAAAGGTGAAGATCGCTAATTTTTTTCTCTCTTGTTCATTTCGGAGGGAAAGAAACGCCCATGCGGCCCAGGACGTGCNAAGGTGAAGATCGCTAATTTTTTTCTCTCTTGTTCATTTCGGAGGGAAAGAAACGCCCATGCGGCCCAGGACGTGCTGACTGGAGGCAGGTAGGTCCCACCGCGCGGACACACTCTCGACACTGCAGCTGAATGAGTGCTTAGTTGTCGCGCCCGGGATCGTCAGCGGTAACCCAACTTCCGCTTCATGTAACATTCACAAAGATGTGTTCATCTGACGTGCCGCAGCGCTGATCCAACGCGCCGCTTTCAACCCCACATTGCTGTTAGCGTTATGAAGTGGNCATCTGACGTGCCGCAGCGCTGATCCAACGCGCCGCTTTCAACCCCACATTGCTGTTAGCGTTATGAAGTGGGTCTCATATTCTGATTCCCTTCAATCCCACATTGCTGTTAGCGTTATGAAGTGGCCTCATATTCTGATTCCCTTCTCTACGTAAATCACCCGTGTAGCGGATAACCTCGACTTCTTTCTGCCGTAAAAAAAAAAGTGTCTGGCGTATCTTTGGTGGTTAAAATTAGAAATCTAAACTCTTATATATATATATAAATTTTTTACAGTCGCAAACAAGGTTGCCATGTTGGCCACGGTAGCGAATACATTTTTGTTTCGAATTGTGCAATAGATAATGCTGTATTTCGTATGAAAGCCAATCAAACGTCTTCTGTGCTTGGTTGTATTAGCAGCACGTGTTTGTAAATCTTAAGAACAGCGTCGATAACAAGTGAGAAACGCCCATTGTTGAGCAGTGCACTAGTTGAGTCACTTGATTTTTTGTAATGATTATATTGATGGGTAGTATTATCATGCTCGTTAATTTTTTAAATGTAAATGTATTTTACTAGGGAATTGGTTATTAATGGGTGGAATAAAGCTATTCCTGAAATGCTGCTTTATTGTGATTATAAACGATTATAACTTGACTAACATTTTAACAAACTCAATAAAAAATTTTCAGGTACCATAATCGATAAATAGTTGTTCCGCAGTATTCAATTAGAAGTTTTTACACTTACTGAAGCCAACTTTATTAAATATTTTTAATATGCCATGTCATATCAAAAATATTTTTGTATCATACATTTTTAATGAACATAAATTAATTTAATTTAGGAAAGTAAATGACGTCGTCCAAATTTTCTGATGCCGGCTGAAAAACAGTGGCCAAAACAGCACAATGGAAAGAATAATCAATTTATTTTCTAAAGTTGTTAGTAATTTTTTTGGACCTTGTTAAAAGCTTTTGAAAATTTGGCTGTGACGGGCAATGCACTGGGAAAATAGGACAATAACAAAAATAATAAATACTTTCAAGAACTATTTCGAAGGTTTATGTAATAATTAAATTTTTTCCAAAAAATTCCTGGAATTTTCATTTTCCAAGGTTGGAGGTGAAATTCAGGAGTCGAGGCATTGCCAACTAAATAAATTATGGCGGAATAACGGCATAAGCGTCTGGCTCTTAATGTTCCAAGTGCTTCATTCGGAAGAATTTGCTCCCAAACCAATAGTTTCTTGCGGTTTCTGCGCATAGTGCACTACTCCGCACCGTTCTCATGTCGCCGCACAAAACTGCTTTTGCTGCTCACGCCGGGGTTGCGATGTTTTACCTAAAGTCGTTTCTCTTGAAGGCGTTTTTCCTACAGCATTTTGCCTAATAGGCGTTTCACCTACAAATTAAATTTAAAACACGCTTTATATTTCATTACAGGCATTTTACGTAAGTCATTTAGACTACACGACATTTCGCCTACAAATTAAAAACATTCCTTGCATTTCTATTGAGACATTTTGCCTAACAGGCTTTCGACAGGCATTTTGCCTAACAAGCATTTCGCGTACATGCATTTTGCCTAACAGGCGTTTTGCTTACAAACATTTTGCCTAGCAATAGTTANCCTAACAAGCATTTCGCGTACATGCATTTTGCCTAACAGGCGTTTTGCTTACAAACATTTTGCCTAGCAATAGTTAAGCCTACAAGCGGGTTTGCCTACGAATTATAAACCTTCCTTAATTTTTTTAACAGGCGTGTAGCCCACAAACGTTTTGCCAAGCAAGCTTTTTGCCTAACAGGCGGTTTTACTACAGGACTTTTGCCTACAGGCATATTGCCTGACATCGGCACTACAGCGAAGCGGTTTCCCAGGTCGGCCACAAGGTGACGCACCGGACAGCCGCGCCAGACCTCCATAGTGAGTATAACATCATTGCGGCAGTGGACGCCTGTAGACAAGGACTGAGATACACTCAATCAGCGTGAAAGAGCATTCAGCTATTGCAGATAAGTTGCCAGTCCCGAGCCCCAGCCGTGCGGAGCTTCAGCCACTGCCACCACGTGTCCAACATCTTGGATCGGGAGCCCTAGAGAACCTGGCGCGAGGCCTATCCGATCGTCCGTGGTACTACTTAAGGCGCCCGTCTACCTGGAACTTTTTCCCACGTTTGGGCCGAGAAGCGCGGGAGCGATAAGGGCGACACTGCCACGCGCATCAAGTACGCCATCGCCGCTAAGCGCAAGGCTCTGAACTGGCGTGCAGTGTTCTCGTCGTGCTGCGTGTACCTATGGGACTTTCAGCGGTGACCATATTATTTTATTAGTGGGAAGTCTTTAGGAAGGTTCAGTGCAGGCCCCTATAGTAGTTTTGTATGTATCTGATGCGTGCATTTTGAGCTACAGCGCCTTGGAAAGGCCGTTTTTAGCGGTTTTGAAGTACTCTGAATTGATGTTTCTAACGTACGTGATATTTTGAAAGTACTTAACAGCTCTCGTCTGAAGTGTGTGTTCTTTTCGTAGATCAGCACGTTGGACGCACGCTTAATAGTTTCGTTGAAAAACGCGCATTTCGAACACTCTGCAACGCAGTTCAAGCGCCAGGTAGACGGGCGCCTTAAGATGTCCATGGCACTAGCGGGTTGTAACAACAGGTCCTTTCCAACTCCATGAATTTCTTTCACTTTGAATTTCATGGGTTGAGTCCTGTGACTCAAAGGCCTGAGCGCTAATCAGTCTAACGTCCCGCATAGTGAACCTTCCTTGCTACCATCTATCGGTCCATTCATATGGGCAGATACACTCTTGCCACCTGTGAGGAATATGGAGAGACGGGAAAGTCCCTGGCAGAGGCAAATATGCTTAAAGTCTTGGGTCGCCAGTTGCTGAGGAGAGGCAATGTAGGACTCAACGTCTGTTTCATCATCACCTTTTCTAGGGTCACGCGCGGATTACCAGGCTCGGATATACATGGCATGGTGCTGCCATCACACCTCAAGCGCCAGAATGCCTTCATCACCCAGAAAGAACTCACCTGAGGAGCCTGTGACACACGTATCCCCTCCCGTAATGCCTGACAGGCATTCTATCTGAAGGCATTTTGCCTACATTTTAGACAATACGACTTTAGGCAAAACGGCGCGTCTCACCTACGCCTGGTGTCCACCACAGAAGCTCAATGTACACTTAGAGGCAGTCAGCGGCCTAGCAAACAATACGCATAACCCGGTAGTAGTTGCTGCATCTAAGTTGACTCTAGCATAACCTACCAAGGTGTTGAGTTGGTAAGTTAAAACACGTTAAAATTCTTCTCTCCTTTTCATGCGTGGGAAAAATTTCATTGGATTGAAACTTACTTTCATGAACATTTTATTTTCTTATTTACAGTTTAACCACAATTTTTTGGTTAAATTATGGGATTTAACACTACATCATGTTTCACGCGGGTTGTTAGGAATATGAAGAAAGAATTAGCATATGTTAGGCTAATTTTATTCGAAAATTACTGTAATTGCGAAAGGTTAAGCTCAGTGGTCCAGAACCGCCTTTTCATATCTACTCAGATTTTTGCTAGCAAAACGGGATGAATGAAAGGAACTCGTGGGTTTGTACCAGGTATTTTTTTAAAAATAACTACATAGGATATTAAATCGAAAATCTAAGAAATGCACCCAACCTTAACGTTAAAAATATTAAACGATTTTACCGCATGTCGTTACCGGTGAAATATCACTCGTGCCTCACTCCGGCAAGTAAAATGAAAACGGCACTCGGGGTCGGCGACATGGGGCATGCGCAGACGACAAACTGTTGAATGCGCGCCATTGGCGTCGCCGACCATCAATTCTGGTTAATGGCGCTCGCGTGGTCGCTGGAGCATGGTCGTGTCCCGGATCGACTGCCGCGAGGCGATCGGGGGAGGAGGTGGGGGGAGGGTACTACCCAGGAGTAGTGGCTTCCGACGAGAAGGCGCGATTAACTACCGAATGTTGGAGCAAGAGCCCGACTCCACCGCAGGCCGACGTAGCCAGGGGGAAACTGAATATGTCTTACGCTGGTGTCATTGAGAATACCGTACTCACTGTACCGGATGTTGTCGAACAACACTGACAAACTTCGGCAGGACTTCTCAAGAGAAAACACAAGACTGAAATGCTTTTCTCTCAAAGTCACTTCGAATGGAGCTGTACGCCCCCACAAAATCCTAATTCAAAATGCCTTTGTGTATCGCGTGTTGTCGATACGCTGTTCTCGATTATTCGATGCACTTCTGAAATCAACCTTTGAAAAATGTTTTTACCTTCGCCTGCACTTATTTTAATGGGTGCACTGTCTGGCATGCGCCCAGTTAAGGTTGGTAACGACGGAAGGAAAGTAGTTCCATGTCTTAACGTTCGACTGAAAGTGTTAGGTTAACTTTAGTGCATTGGATTGAAGTAATTAATTTTGCAATTCTGATCTCTAATGCATATATGTGAGAGTTAGCAGATTTCTAAAATACTTACTTTTCTAGTAATTCCACAGTTTCACATTACCGACGCACGAATAAAGTGATTAGTCTCATGGCAATGTTAACTTCACATATGACAGAAGAATACGGTGTACATAGATGTAGATCTTAAGCTGGGCCTNCCAGTTAAGGTTGGTAACGACGGAAGGAAAGTAGTTCCATGTCTTAACGTTCGACTGAAAGTGTTAGGTTAACTTTGGTGCATTGGATTGAAGTAATTAATTTTGCAATTCTGATCTCTAATGCATATATGTGAGAGTTAGCAGATTTCTAAAATACTTACTTTTCTAGTAATTCCACAGTTTCACATTACCGACGCACGAATAAAGTGATCAGTCTCATGGCAATGTTAACTTCACATATGACAGAAGAATACGGTGTACATAGATGTAGATCTTAAGCTGGGCCTNCAGTCTCATGGCAATGTTAACTTCACATATGACAGAAGAATACGGTGTACATAGATGTAGATCTTAAGCTGGGCCTTGGAAGTGCTCAGTTTATCATGAACAGCCTTTGCCTGTCAGGCAGCAGACATTCTGTTTTGAGAGTTACCCATGGAGTGAGTGAGTGAAGAGACATGGGCGTCTCTTAACATCGAGGCGTGGAGAGCCCATGGGGGTGAAGCGAGGTGAGTATGGAGCAGCGCCGGAATGATAGGGCGGGGGAAACGGGAAAACCCCGAGGAAACCCGCCGAACCAGCGACAGCGTCCTGCACGATTCCCACGTGCGAGAATCCAGAGTGACCCGGCCGGGTATTAAAATCGGTTCGCCGTGGTGGGAGGCGAGCAGTCTAACCGCTAAGCTACCGCGGCCCCTATTACGCATGGATTTCTCGGAAAATGTTCCTCCGAGTATGCCATTTTTTTTTGTTAATTTACACGTGCTGATACATAAAATGTCTTAAAAATCGTGTAAATCATAGGGTTACAAAGTTTCAACCTAAAATAAGAGACAAACACCATTGTTCACCATGAGGAGGAATAATGATGCCAACCGCGTTTTCTAGGGTGTAACATATCCGCTATACAAAACCCCATTCACAGATTTGTTGCTTAATCGCAGTAGTTTCTATCATTTTGAGCAAAATGCATTTTAAAATTTTGATTCGTTTTAGGGCGCATAACTTCCTTAATAATCACTTTAAGAAAAAAAATATTCATAGACATATATTTATGTCTTATTTTTCGTACGGAGTTTGTTGGTGTTCAGAAACACTCGATATACCAACACCAACATAACTCTACCAAACGTTTTAATTTTTCATATGAATTAAGTTTAAGTGATACTTATTTATCTAAATATTGTCAATCTTAATAATTATTTTTATTTTAATAAACTGTATTGATATCACATTTTATTTTCTCTTTATTAATTACTTGCACTTATGTAAGTGAGTTTAGTTTGGTTTTGGTGGCATAACTGGTTAACACAAGCCGATAATGTATGGTGTATGGTGGTGCGTGCGTGCTTCTCGTAAATGGTGATAATTACGACGCGTAAAATAAGACAGAAAAGAAATGCAAGAGGCTTGGTGCCCTTTCAGTTAAAAATTGTTGGCAAAAGGCACTGTGTGATAAATAATAAACGACCTATATACTCGTTTTTAACACCGAAACCCTCACGACAATAACAGGTGCTGCCCCGCGAAAAAAAAAACTACCGTTTTAAAAATGCAAATTAGCAAACAAGCTGAAGAGAATGTAAAAGCTACGCAGTTTGGCAAACAAGCTTGAAGATGGCCTACTAAATCAAGTTTCAAGTAAAAACATTAATGCATAATATTTAAATGAGGGTTGTAATTTTTTTTTTTATTGGGTGGTGTGATTGGTACTGCGACCGTACGATATTTACCTTCCCTCCTTCCGAACCCGGCCAGAGTCCGGTGTGCATAAGGACGACTGCGTGACGTAAGTGTGTCGTCCCTTTTACCCTTACGTGTTCTGTGGACAGGGCGGTCTCGGACCTCGAGAAACTGTTCCCTTCTACCCTCGCTCTCAGAAATGACGTCGAGTAGAACAAAACACACTCCCACGGGACCAGGTCGCGTCCGAATTGGAAGATTTTGTTAACGTGAACCAATTTTTGTAAACAAAAACGATGACGTATTTTGTAATTTTGCACTTCATTTTTTGTATGTAGCGAACCTTTACGGATATACGAAATTACCTAATCGCCACGGTATTTGTTTTCATCAGAAGTTTGCATATTAGTTTAGTCAATAAAATGTACAGGAAATGTATAATTAACGTAATTTGCAATTAAAGAACTGTGCTGCTTCAGATCATAAGGACACTTGTAACTTTGCTTAGAGTTACAGAAATATATCACAAATGCTAATTGTAGGCTTATAATTTTTTTAAATTTTAAAAATTTCAATTAAATTAACGTTTAGGTAATTTTACAATTATATACAATAAACACGTATATATTTAATTAGTACGCTTCCTTAAAACATATTTTCCAAACAAAGTTTCCATATCGTGTTACTGCTGATAAACAAGTGACTACGCCATCTGAAGTGAAACCTACCGAATCGCAAATAACTGAATGACGAAACGTTCAATATAGTTGCAGGCGAAGAAGCAGCGGTAGAGTGCTTAATTGCTGTGTGCCTGGGCACTTCCGGGGTACAATACAGTTTCCACAGTGCGCACTGCGAAATCTACGTACTGGTTATTTCTGCAGTGAACATCGCAGATACATCGCCAATTCCCACCGACGAACTTGGCATTCCTCATCCCACACGCCCGCTCTTTGTTCAGTCGGCTGCAATCTCGGCGAGTTAAACTTGGCTCATCAAAATATCTAGTCGACCTTTATTCTCTATATCATATCTGAGTCAGTTTTTAATATAGTCTGTTGGCTGTATTTTCACGCTTTTTGAATCAAACCTTTGAAAAATCATCACGTGTGTTATGTGTTTGGTTGTTTTCAAAATATGTCACGTATAACAACAGTTTTACACTTCTGTTAACATAAAAGTATCTTAATTTTAGTTAAACTAAATTTCTACCTATATTTTATATATAAATTATAATACCCTGTTTATAATTAACACGAATAAAATCAGTGAGAAAACAGGTGTGTTGGTAATGTCTAGTAAGAAATAGTTATCGTGCTAAATATTATTAAACTGCGCATTATAACGGTGCGCTGTCCCTTTGGTGTCNTGTCTAGTAAGAAATAGTTATCGTGCTAAATATTATTAAACTGCGCATTATAACGGTGCGCTGTCCCTTTGGTGTCATTTTATAGACTTGGTTAAGCTTCATTTGCATGAGGAGGAGGGATATCCTGAAAGTAGAACTTTGGCAGGGCTGCACAGAAAAGTGAGGGGTAACCGTGAACATACTATAAACATTTTAAATGTCAAGATCCATGCAGCCACGTATAAAAAATCTTCCGTCCTTTTTCACAACGAAGTGGAGAGATGAGGGCGGCTCTTGACATAGCGGTCTTGAGGGCCGAAGAGGGGCGAAGCGAGGTGAGTATGGAGCAGCGCCGGAATGAAAGAGCGGAGGGGAACGAGAGATTCCCCTGGTAAACCAGCCGACCAGCGGCATCGCCCGGCACGACCCCCCACTTGCGAAAATCCGGGAGCGACCCCGTCGGGAATCGAACCCGGTTCGCCTAGGTGGGAGGCGGGTGCTCTAGACGCTGTGTCACCGCGGCCCCTCTTCACTACGGGCTCTTCGCGGTTCTTCCAGCTGTGATGCCACACTCTAAAAAAAACATTTTTGGTGAACTTCCTAAACTGAATTGGAAGTTTTTAACCCCATTAATCGTGTGGAGTTAACACCACGCATCTGGCTGCGAATATGGAATGTTTATCGTCGCTACTGTGCAAAACTGGGAAGTTTCCTACGCATTTGACTGTTTACCTGAGTAAATGCAGGAACGCTAGCGTGAATGTATGGGATATAACTTTACCATCCCCGGGGGTTTTGGTTAGTTTCCCCCTTCTCTCACGACTCATCCTTTCCTCATCGTCTCATTTTTCAGTCGGTGTTCCTGTGTATTCCACGGCTTCTAGAACAGTGTATCCACGCTGGCACGCAATAATTGTGTTACTGGTTCCATGTTACTTGGTTCCAACTGTATTGTATTTCGTGTAGTTGAACAAATTATAAATTCAATTCAATTCAACTTTACCATCCGCGCTTTCTCACTCTGCATATAAACTCACACAGTAAATTTGCGAATAATTTCTTAGAGTGAGTAAGAACAATAGATGAGTCGTTTTCACTTTCGAGGCCATGACTAACGGGTAGAGAAGTGAAATATTNTTAGAGTGAGTAAGAACAATAGATGAGTCGTTTTCACTTTCGAGGCCATGACTAACGGGTAGAGAAGTGAAATATTTGCGAGTTCAATGACCTGTAGGCCATTTGTCGCTTATTGTCACAGTGGAAGACGACGATTGGGTTTGCATTACGTTGTCAGTTTATTATTGGCATAGAGTTGTCCAGGAGGTGTGATATAACGGGTGGGCCAATAGTATAAGCAAAACAAACGTACAAAGTTTTGAATTCTAGCTTGTCCCGAAATGAAACCGCGAATTTTTCAGGTCTCTACTAATGGGGTTATCAACACATAGAACGAGGAAACTGGGAAACCTGTACAGAAGAGCATCGCCTGCACGTGAACAGTTGTCTCAGTGACTGGTTGTTCCCCTCCTGGATAATCGCCGCTGAAGTACCGGGTTCCTCCGAGGGACAGGGATGTTTTGAAACTTGTTTCTTATTATATGAGTTTAGCAGACACCGCGTAGACTAAAGAAATTCAGTATGGTGACCATAAGGCCTGAATAGGAGAGCAGATCGAAACATAAATATGGCATTGTAAATTATATGTTACATAGGGCTGTGTAACTGTGTAAATGGAAATTTGTTTTTAATAAGTACCACATTTATGAATTTTTTTAATGTTTAAAAATGCTACAATTATACGTCCATGAGTATTACAAGTGTGTCGGGGCAAGACGTTTTGTGAAATTACGTGTTCTGTCAATGTGTTCGTATTAAACAAAGCATTAATTTTTTTTTTCAAAATTTTAAAAGCATTTTTTAGCATTTTTGTGTTGAAAATCACACTCAAGGGCTAACATATGTCCAGATAAAGACTTACATCCAGGTCAAGTTCATACTTAAGAACACCTTGATACGAAATTACGAAAAGCACCACACTACATCCTGAACATTGCATCAGAGACACCTATTAGTTTTTCTGTCCGTTACGTTCATAGTGGCAAAAATTTACAAATATAGATTAACAGAAGAGTTATTAGATAGCAGTTCTGAAAACTGGCTGAGGAGTAATTCCCAGAATAATGGCCTATTCTTAAAACGCAAAAATAAATAAATAAATTAATTAATAAACCTGCAATTAAAACTACCTAAGCCTCCAGAAATAAAAGCATGAGCTGTTGGGTTAAGGTTATGTAGACTGAGCTGATATCACTTATGTATTTATTTAATGGCGAATCCAACCTGTATGCGAAATAAAAATAGCATGCATTTCACGAATGTCCTTTTTGCACTCGAGCAGTGACTGATCGTGTGTATACAGTTAATAGAATCGCCCGGGAGAGCTTAACGCGAGATAAGGTTTTACGATGACATTAATTGTCCTTCCAATTATGAATGAGTTCTGTGAAGCAGCTAAAGCCTGGTGACAGAACTAACGAAGCAGCTATCGCACAGGTTTGGCTTATCCTCTTCTCTGGCAGAGAAGGTCACTCGCTCACCGAACTAAAGAACAACTAAGACTACAGAGATACAACAGCTGCTTCTACCTCGATCTCCAGCCGCACACGCCAACAAGATGACGTCACAGTCCGGCGACACGATGCAACTCCAGCTATCGCACAGGTTTGGCTTATCCTCTTCTGTGGCAGAGTGACTGAGAAGGTCACTCGCTCACCGAACTAAAGAACAACTAAGACTACAGAGATACAACAGCTGCTTCTACCTCGATCTCCAGCCGCACACGCCAACAAGATGACGTCACAGTCCGGCGACACGATGCAACTCCAGCTATCGCACAGGTTTGGCTTATCCTCTTCTGTGGCAGAGTGACTGAGAAGGTCACTCGCTCACCGAACTAAAGAACAACTAAGACTACAGAGATACAACAGCTGCTTCTACCTCGATCTCCAGCCGCACACGCCAGCAAGATGGCGTCACAGGCCGGCAACATGATGCAACTTCATTTGCCAGTCAGCACCTGGTAACCTCACTTTCCAGACGACAGTGCAGCCAACTGCCAAAAATTAATATCAAATTTAAAGGAATTTCCCTTATTTAATTGTTTGTTATTTAAAATAAAAAAACACCCTTCTCTACAAAAGCATTTGAGCCAGTAGTGTTTAAATATATCTGAACTCAGTATGCGCATGTTGGGAATATAGGCTACAATAAAAGATTGCCGCTAAAAAATTGTAGCAATTTTTAATTTATTTCCAGATTATTGAAACTTCTTACTATGCAGTGTCCATAAAATTTATCGAGGCGGACAAAATTTTTAATACAAATTGTCACAAATAAATTTTGGGCATATACATGGAAGTTTGGAAGCATTAAATATATCTTCAAAGTCAGAAATTTTAACTCATTCAGCATACAATTGATTAATTACTAAAAATATTGTCATCATTATAAATATATTTTTTCGAGATTTGATATACAAAATGAATACAATTCTTAATGGTATTCATTATTCTATTTTGTTCTTCTTGAAGATGCGAGCTGATAGATTATTTACTCTCTGAAGATATAAAATTATCTTCTCTATCCTACTCTTAAATTTATTTCTTAATTTGTTCGTCACTTCAAAAGTTTCAAATACTGTGATATTATTTTCTCCCAAAATTAAAATATGTAGTTTGAAAAGTTAAATAATATCACTTTTAAAAAAGTATTCAACAATGCCTCGTTCTTTCCTTTTTCATACAGACAATATTGCATAAAAAAAAGAGTTTTCTGACGTGTTACAAATTTTTGAAATAGAATCATAAAAACTCAGAATTTATTAGGCCTAATAGTCGATCTACTGTCTCTCTTCAGACAACCATTTTGTTAGAATATAGTTCATTATTGTGCAGATTTGTTTTTAATAAACTCGAAAAATGAAATTAATTCAAGTCTTCTCTTTACTAGAAACGTAAAATGACTAAAATAATTCAGTGCAACAGTCTCAAATTCAATTTATAACAAATTACTTGCATACTCACGGCAATTATGTAAAATATGTGCATTGCAATTTATTTAAAAACAAAGATATAAGTTTACAAGTGTTTAAAAAAAGACACCCCATTCCACGCCATTATTCACGTTTTCATTAGTCTGCAGAATATAATGAAATATTATCTAACGACAGTCTAGATCCTTCTATAGCACTCTTAAGCAGTTCATAAGTTTCTGTTGATGACTCGACGCTTCGTCTCTGATACCCAGAACACACAAAGAAGAAAATTACCAGCAGATTATAGAATGTATGTCGGTGGAGAATATGAGTTAAATTTACATAAAAATGTGATTACATGTTACAAAATGTTTTATATTTTAATGGAAACCTTCAATTTCGCACCAGAAAGTGTATCAACATATCGGAGCCACAAAGCGTAGAAATTTCTATTTTCCTTGTTTGAATCACAGGTGTTATGTGCATAGAATGTTGCAATTATTTCAGGATCGTTCAAAATTCCGAGGAAATCACTCACACTTTTTGGTCGTGTTAGACGATTGTTGGTCGAACTAATAATAATAATAAACGTATGCATCCCAACGTGGGGGCAGCACGCACTGGAGTAAGGCTCGTGTGTTTGTGACTGGCTATATGTACTTTTCAGTATCCATTCGAAGGTGGCAGCTTGTATTACTCTTAGACTAAAAATGAGGCAGACCGATTTTGGCATTCTGTGCATTTCTCCAACATTGATCCACCCATCGACAGTATAACTCAAAATAATATGCTCAAACAGTANCCATCGACAGTATAACTCAAAATAATATGCTCAAACAGTAATGAACATGAGTAGTATGATTATGCCGAGTTGCGGACAATGTATTTTAAATGGCAGCTGTGTGGCTCGGTGGCACACTTGCTTCGGTTCGACTCAGATGAGCTCGACAGTCTTCGGCTCAACTCGGACGAGCTCGGCAGTCTTCGGCTCGAATTGGACGAGAGTAGCAGCCTTCGGCTCAACTCGGTGGGTAGAGGGGTGCTCGGAAGCCTTCCACTCAGAATTGACAAATGTACCCGAAGGTGCTCAGCAGTTACAACCACTAACAATTCAAGAATATACATTTGTTTCTGGGAGTCAGCAGACATTTGGGTTTTTATAGGCATAGGATATGCCAAACTGAAAATATTTGGTTTTCGTACATGTTTTTTTTAATTCATTGTGAAATGTCATGCACTAATCTGCGCGAGGCATCAAGCTCTATATCAATTCTTCAATTTATGGTTAATTTGCTATGCTTTCTATCATTTCGCGCTAGAGTGCGCTGGTAACTCGTGTTTCCAACATCGGCTACCATGGGCGAAAATCCATTCCCGAACCTGTCGGGTAGAGTGCGCTGATGGGGAAAATATTTATAGGTTGCCTCAAATTGCTCGCTTCTGATTGACGATCGGTCATGTGACATCTCAGACTCTGCAGGCATATGAGGTAGGCAGGTTCATGNAATTGCTCGCTTCTGATTGACGATCGGTCATGTGACATCTCAGACTCTGCAGGCATATGAGGTAGGCAGGTTCATGCATCGTCTCATTTCTATGTCTGATGCAACAGGTTATAGATCATCTTCTCTCTTCTGACCTTCAGCTATTAGTTCGCTAAGTTTTCTTCATGTTCAACTTTTTCATTACAGCAATTCTAGGAGTTATTGGGCGAGTTCGTAATCATGCATTTATTCTATAACATNAATTGCTCGCTTCTGATTGACGATCGGTCATGTGACATCTCAGACTCTGCAGGCATATGAGGTAGGCAGGTTCATGGATCGTCTCATTTCTATGTCTGATGCAACAGGTTATAGACCATCTTCTCTCTTCTGACCTTCAGCTATTAGTTCGCTAAGTTTTCTTTATGTTCAACTTTTTCATTACAGCAATTCTAGGAGTTATTGGGCGAGTTCGTAATTATGCATTTATTCTATAACATATGGTTCAGGGCTCTCGTTGCTTTAATTAGTCAGAACTATTAACTCTTCTTTTTATTTGTCCTGCAGAGATCAAGTTTGAAGTGTGCATTTAATGATGTGCCTGCAACTGGCATTCCTGCTTCGTCTTTGGTAGCACCATCGCTGGCTCCAGCTAAGATACCTACGTCGTTGGCGATGTCTTTCACGGTACTGTCAACAGAATCTTCAACTATGTCGGTACCATCTACTGGACCATTACATCGTCACTAATACCACTACTGTAGGTAATGATTGCATTCAGCCAATGTGCTCGAAGGCACGAAAAATATGGCTGCACAAAGAATACAGATCGAATGATACATAAGTGCACTTATTTCAGAGTGTCATTTGCTAAATGCTATAGCTAGCAGAGACATGCGTAAACCTGCATACATGTGGGACCTTAACCTGTCAAATGCCATAGTGTACAGTCTCTTTCGCATCAATGTACGACTGTACTTCCCACAATACCAAGAGTTCAAGATAATCATCCACCACCATCACGCCCAAGAATAGTTGCAAGTTCTGGAATGGTTAATGCCATTGGTTTCGTGAATGCCTACATAATGGCTCTNATAAGTGCACTTATTTCAGAGTGTCATTTGCTAAATGCTATAGCTAGCAGAGACATGCGTAAACCTGCATACATGTAGGACCTTAACCTGTCAAATGCCATAGTGTACAGTCTCTTTCGCATCAATGCACGACTGTACTTCCCACAACACCAAGAGTTCAAGATAATCATCCACCACTATCACGCCCAAGAATAGTTGCAAGTTCTGGAATGGTTAATGCCATTGGTTTCGTGAATGCCTACATAATGGCTCTNTATCACGCCCAAGAATAGTTGCAAGTTCTGGAATGGTTAATGCCATTGGTTTCGTGAATGCCTACATAATGGCTCTCTGGCACGATTTAAAGACATATCTCTCAAAATGATAGTAGGTAGTGAAAAAGTATTTGTATATATTTTGGTGCGCAAGAAGGAAAACATCATCGGCCAGCTCACGAAAGAAATACAGTGCAAGATCAAGACCAATTAAATATAACATTTGGCTAGAAAGCCACTAAACAAAACCGAAGCCTTTCAACGAAGGTATGGACAAAAAGTAATCAATTCTGCAAACATACCAGAGTATAAGACTGATAAAATCGAAAGGTCATAAAATACTGTATAGAAATAATATGTGAAGGGGAAGAAATGTACATAAAGTGTGGTTCAGTGTGGGCACTGTTAAAAGTTATTCACTTGCAGCTCCAAATTAACAAACTGGAACTTCTATGAACATCGTCTTACATCAAGTTTTCTACAGCGATCAAGAGGAAGGAGGCCATAAACAACCCTAAAAATCTCCAGGACCACATGTGCTTCAAGTGGGCTGTTCTGGCAGGGTTTGTGGAAGGCGATCCTCCTTAGAAAGTTGACCACTGCTACAAAGCCCTCGAATTGAAATTAGAATTTTCTGGACTAGAACTCCCAACACTGCTTCGTCAAATGAAAGTCTTCGAGGAGAACAACCATGACACATCATTCAACATGTACTCACTCACCACCGAGGACTGAGAAGGACGGACCCATACCTGTGGCAGATGGAAATAAGACTGAACACTTTGACAAGAGGCTACTGACCACCGAATACACGAACACATATTATACACTGTGTCAGGATATCTGAAAGCTTGGCGATCACTCAAACTATCATTGAACAAGAGCAACAATAAGCAGTACACGCCTGGTGACCTGGAAGATACTTCTTTTGCTACTCTAGTAAATTTCTGTAGATAAGTTTCATCTTCCCTCGACCCTGTTTTTTGCCTTTCGTAGCCTGGTGATATGACCCAATCTTTCAGAGTTTGTGCACATAGTGTACTTACATTAAGAACTTTGAGCATTTGGTGGGATCCCAATAGATGGCCCATGGCCACAAAATCCATACATACAAGCGGTGCACTAGATTTTATCATGACTTACCAATATTTATGGGACTTTCGGGAGACCAGCACTTAGGAGAACACAAGAAATACTGTAAATAAAATGCTCCAGCGAGAATTGAGATGCCGCAGCTGGGTGAATATGGTACACCAGCAGTACTGAAATTCAAGAATTGCCTCTACGTGAATAAATTGCAGACCGTCGTTTATGCGGACTTTGAGGCAATCCAATCTGACCCTGTCAGATCTCCGAATTGGATCCCAGTCGCTCATGCACACATGCCTGCAGAAGTGTGAGGTGTACAGCTATTGTATATATGTACATATTGATAATAATGTAGCTCCTGAATCTCTGACCTCTAATTGTCAAAAGAACTAGTACTGCATGGGGGATATGTACTTGTTTCAAACAAAGAGAGAAAAAAAAGAAAATAATGCATCAACAGGGGGCTGGATGCAAAGAAGAAGATCATGGGAATGATTGTAAACATCAGCAGTGCGGTCAATGACATTGATGCCACTTCAAAACAGTACGTCGAGTCTACATGCACCAACTGCAATATGCTACAATGAATATCGTATAAACTCGTAGTGTTATTCTACAATTTGTCCTACAACGACGAGAATTTCATCATCAAGCAGCTATGGTACGATATGAAAAACATATTTTTCCTTCAACGCACTAGCGAGAAAATTATCACATTTTCGAATCAGCTCGGCGATTTTTTTTTTACATTCAGTTCATCCATATATTCCGTTTTATTGGTTCGCAGTCCAGCATCTCTGGCCGTGTAGCCATCCCAAAATAAATTTAACAGCACAGTCAAGTAGTGCCAATCAACCATACCTCGTCATGAGTAAAGTCACATTCCCGTACAATTGCATCGAATCATCGGCCAAGTTGGATGAGCAGCCGCTGCCCACATGATAAGTGTTCTANTGTCCTACAACGACGAGAATTTCATCATCAAGCAGCTATGGTACGATATGAAAAACATATTTTTCCTTCAACGCACGAGCGAGAAAATTATCACATTTTCGAATCAGCTCGGCGATTTTTTTTTTACATTCAGTTCGTCCATATATTCCGTTTTATTGGTTCGCAGTCCAGCATCCCTGGCCGTGTAGCCATCCCAAAATAAATTTTACAGCACAGTCAAGTAGTGCCAATCAACCATACCTCGTCATGAGTAAAGGCACATTCCCGTACAATTGCATCGAATCATCGGCCAAGTTGGATGAGCAGCCGCTGCCCACATGATAAGTGTTCTANGCACATTCCCGTACAATTGCATCGAATCATCGGCCAAGTTGGATGAGCAGCCGCTGCCCACATGATAAGTGTTCTACAACATGTCGGTGGACACATACGCCCACACCCAGACTGTCTGGCAAGAGTTAGGCTGCACGATCCAGGGAAACTGTTCCGAGATGTGCCTTAGATGGATGTATTAATTTCGTCCGATATCTTTGCAAGTTTCAGGGATTTGTGTATTTCGATGTACGAACTGGACTGTGGAACAATTAATTTGGTTGCTATAAACAAATTTTGTTTGATTCAAGTAAGCTTGTTGCTCAGTGTAGAAAAGTTTGGGTGGCTCTTAAGATAGAGTCTTGAGAGCCGGTGAGGGTGAAGCGAGCTGAGAATGGAGCAGCGCCGGAAAGAAAGAGCGGGGGAAAATGAAGATCCCGAGAAAAAAACCCGCTGACCAGCGGCATCGTCTGGCACGATTCCCACATGCGAACCCAGGTAATGACTCTACCGGGAATCTAACCAGGTTCACCTTAGTGGGAGGCGAGTGCTCTAGTCACTGTGTCACAGCGGCCCCAAGCTCTGTTGTAAACGGGGCATCATATGGAGTGTGGTTTCGATTTCAGCGGAGTGAGAGGTGGCACAGGAATGGTTGAATGGAGCTTGGAGTACGAGTGTGTGTGTGATGGCGGCATGGCGTGGGGCGATCGCCTCGGGGGGCGAACCACCCTCGTAGGCTGGTCCATTACGCTCGACTGACCCCCTTCACACACTTCCCTCCAGCCCCGCCGAGGGAAGTAGCGACTATCCGCACAGCAGGCTTGCAGCTTCGCCGGGTCGACTGCACTACCCGGCCGACCCCACGCATGACCCCATCTGCGACGTCTCCCCTCTCCCTCTTCTCTTCCCGCCAGTAACCACAGTAGCTGGCATGACTGCTTTCCTCGCAGAATTAAGTTCCAGGTTGTCGCGTGCGGGTTACCCCTCCCAGACCTACTTCCGTTGTTGGTATCAGCTCGTCCAAATCAGCCATGTTTTGATGATTGCTGCACTTCGGCCTACACCGAACGCAAAGTAAATAAATGACACACAGAGGAAATGGAGTTGACATGGTAACAGAGTACCTAAGAACGCAGTGGCGAATGGAACAGCTGCTTATCCCACGAACTCAGACGACACGTGCTAGCAAAATGGCGTCACCTGCCACCAACATGACGACACTCCATTCTCCAATCAGCGCCTGGGACCTCACTCACCAGTNAGCAAAATGGCGTCACCTGCCACCAACATGACGACACTCCATTCTCCAATCAGCGCCTGGGACCTCACTCACCAGTCTGCGGGCAGAGCGCAATAGCCAATCAGACACAATGCGTACTTCCAGTATATTATATTCGCAGTACATTCACACTTTTTGAATCAAACCTTGAAAAAAATCACCCCATGTATGACGTGTTTGATGTTTCCTAAGTAATTTATGTGTCACACCCAATTCATACCTATGTTAACAAACAAGTATCTTATTTATGGTCAAATTGAACTTTTAGTCATATTTCTNAGCAAAATGGCGTCACCTGCCACCAACATGACGACACTCCATTCTCCAATCAGCGCCTGGGACCTCACTCACCAGTGTGCGGGCAGAGCGCAATAGCCAATCAGACACAATGCGTACTTCCAGTATATTATATTCGCAGTACATTCACACTTTTTGAATCAAACCTTGAAAAAAATCACCCCATGTATGACGTGTTTGATGTTTCCTGAGTAATTTATGTATCACACCCAATTCATACCTATGTTAACAAACAAGTATCTTATTTATGGTCAAATTGAACTTTTAGTCATATTTCTGCTATAAATTATAACATTTTATTTATAATCAATATGGATAAGTACAGGTAGTAAATACGAGTACTGGTAATGCCCAGTAAGAAATATTTTTCATGCAAAATATTATTGATATAAATGCGCACGAACGCAGTGCGTTGTCGAGTTGGTGTAATTTTTTTTAAGAATTGAGCTTTGTTTGCATGAAGCGGTTGAATAGCCCTCTTATTCGTCTTCTGCGCATGTTTAATGATTCTCGTCAGTCGTCGTTTGTCCCGTTCGTTCACGATCTTTTTCCGGCCGCAGCGATGTCAAAGATTTGATGTTTTACCGGATTCCCGATATTCACGGTACGCTCGTGAAATGGTCGTACGCGAAAATCCAAATTTTATCGCTACCTCGGAGATGCTTTCTCCCATCTCTCGTGCGCCGACTATAACACCACGTTCAAACTCACTTAAATCTTGATAACCAGCCATTGTAGCAGCAGTAACCGATCTAGCAACTTTGCCAGACGCTTGTTGTCTTGTATAGGCACTGCCGACCGCATCGCGTTACTCTGATTGGTTCCATACCTCTGTTATTTGCATACGCACGCCTATACCAGTTTTTTTTTTTTGCTCTTCGGTGTATTTAGAGTGTAAACAAGAGTAATATTTTGTCAACGGCACTGGCTACTACTGTCAAAACAGTAATATAATTTTGGGACTGGGAATCAGCTACTGCGTAGCTGGCATGTGCACTCCACCAATATTCCTTCTACTGGTGCTTGCGTCTACGTCATAAGATGGACGTGACACAATTATCTCACTTTTTTTGGGCTTGTTTTAGGTACCGTTTCTCAATAGTTTTCAAACTTCTTGCGCAATTATACCTGATAATATGTACACCACTAACACCTTCGTCATCATCGATGAAATATTCCGGTAGCTGAATATTCTCGTAGCAGATAGTATCGGGCATTCTACAATGCTGCCCCCGCCAGTGTGGGTCGTGGTATTTGATGTCGTTATAACTGTGCGTGTGCTGCAAGTTCATGTTTAAAAGTTCGAAAATTTAAAATATGTTTGAAAAAAGAAATTTATATATATGTGTATATATATATAAGTTAGCCTGCTCCCTCAAGAATTATTCTTTACTTGGATATGATAATAAACAAATCATCAAATGAACCAATTTAAGTACTTTGAAACGCAGTGCTGCATTCTAGGTATTGTTTTTAGCCACTTAATAGTTTTCAACTGAAACTGATTTTTTTAAAGAATATGTTGAAACCTAAACTGTCAGAGAAAAATGATCTTTTGTCATTAACATATCCACTATTTCTTTGGTTCTTTATATAAAATTGTGTAGCTTGCAGCAAACGTAACGACACACATTTCACAATTGCGACTGGTTAATGTTCTAATTTTCCTGTCATATACAGCGCAAGCCTTTAGTATTAAAATTTACCAGATCTGTATAGGAGAACATTGTTGTACTTGAAATGGTCTTGAGAGCCACGGACACAAAGTTACGCTCAGATGGCAAGGAAATAGAACCGGTGGTCTATGACCCTTAATTCTTGATAAGTCGTAAGGCGTAGCGTACACGCCTTAAGGAGCGCATAGTGCTCAAGAGATCCCTATTTTCAACCTTTGTGTGTGTTCAGTCTAACGTATAACGTAAATGATAAACTTTTACGGTGTGTATTATTTCCATAACACTTTCAGCACTTTTCGAAATCACGAAGCGAAATTATCGCTCGCATCAAGTCTGAAGGTTCCGAACACCACAAAAGCCTCCCTCCCGACCCCCGCTTACCAGCCACTATGGCAATGGGAAGAATTAATAACAAAAAAAAAACTTTTTAAGTAGAATAATTTGATGGTCACTTTATCTTGCCGGCCAGAATGGACGAGTGTACACACAAATGTCAAAACAACTATTTAGTTTTTGTTCTGTTTAATTTTGGCCACATATTATTATCTTTTCCCAATTGAGCTTTTCTTTTTTTTAAATTTACAATATATATAGCAGTTTAATTTGATATATGTAACAATTTGATTTTCAAATATCGATTCACAGTATATTAATTTTAAGATTCCATTAAACGTATTTAAAACATACAGGTAATTCTCTGAAAAACAATCATTACTGAACACATACCATATTAAAATAATAACAAACAACATGTCAATTCTNCCAGGTAATTCTCTGAAAAACAATCATTACTGAACACATACCATATTAAAATAATAACAAACAACATGTCAATTCTTATTTAAAAAGTAGCCGAGGCCTTTGGTCTCCAAAATAAAGGGCTTCCGGCCCCAATACAGCATGTTTCACCTTATCTATACACAGCCACCAATTAACACCAATTCACAAACTTCCTGAACTGAAGTGTTTGCCCTCACCAATACACCCTACGGTTCAGGTAGTTCTCAGGCATATTCGCAACAATCTACAATCATACAAGCAATCCCATCCATACTCCTGAATCTTCCCGACGTTCCAGATCCCCAACTACTTCCACAAGTCCAAGTCCCGAATCCTTTCTTCTCAGTAGAAAATCCCGCATTCAGCAGTTTCAAGGCTAAGTTCCACTCTGGGAATCACAAAACCTAAGTCACACAGTCCCTCGTCCTGAGGCTAAGTTCAACTCTGGGCGTCCAAAACCTAAGTCCCACGATACCTCGTTCTGAGACTAAGTTCAACTCTGGACGTCCAAAATTTAAGTCCACTATTCCAGCGAGTGAATGCAAAGTCCCAAAGCACTTCCGCCGGAAACAAAGTTCTTTACTTCAGCTGGCCTAATATTTTCCAACTCCAAACTTATCACGCCCAGGCGTCTAAGTCCCTCACTTAATTCTGCAGAATTATTCTTAGTCCCACCTCAACGGTGAGAAATTAACAGAGTCCCGAATCGTACTTAAATGATGAATCATTTGGCCGACGTTCCCGCAGTGCCTTCTCAGCTACGGACCGAGTTCCGGACTTGGTGATGATCTCCTCCTGTCCAGCCGAGCCTCCCAGGCATTCGGCGAAGATTTTCCCGATCCGCCGTCGAACCCTCATACGCCACAGAATGGCCTTGGTGTCGTGAGACCGGGAGCCTAGACTCGCATAACTCACTGGGTGTTTGTAAAACAAATGCACCCTGACACATACTCAAATCATTCGGTCGGCGGCGGGGCGCTGTGTAGCGGTTTCTTGTTGATCAACGTGTCCGAGTTAAGGCTGTTTTTTTTGGGTTGCCTATTTTAAAGTAAAGTTGAGTGTTTTTGTGTTTAGTGGGGGAGTGAAGCTCCGGGGAAAGTCAGTGTCGTGATGTCTGTCTGTCATGTCGGTCTGTTGTGTGCAAGTGTGCTAATTAATTACGCATGTAGTGTGTAGGTGAGTCCCTAGTCTCCCGTGGCCGCCCACGGAGTACGTTTCATCGTGTGGTCGTATCGTGATGTTGAAAAGAAAAAAAATTTTCTCTCCATCTTTATTTATATATGTACATATATATGCTGAGGGCGCTTAGTCATTTAAAGGTTTTTCCTCCCCTTTGTATTATTATATATTGAAGAAATCTAGATACAAATATATACGAGGTTTGTGATTTTTGATGCTGGATGTTACTCAGTGTTCATTGACTAACTGCGTTTAAAAAAAAAATGAGAAGTGGCTGACTCTTAGTTTTTATTATTCTTACTTGACTCGAGTTAATGCTAGTGTACTTTTAAAATTAATGATTTCCAAGAACAAAGCTCTAGCTGAGGGGACTGTAAACAAATTATCAAGTCTGTCACATATCTCCTAGCTGTTAGTTTGTCACAACCTGGTCATCAAAATAATGTTGAAAGTTATCAAAATATGTACTAAGAGAAATATCTTCGGCGAGGACTCTGTGCGAGGGAGAAAAATCTGCTTACGCAAGACAAGTCGTAAATTAATTATGCAGGTCCACTCTTAACCAGCTATGTTTGTTAATTATATAATTCATGTGATAACGTGAAAAAAAGGCTCTTTAATTTGATGGGGGTTTCTGTCAATAACGTATCAGAATGGGAGCCGTAATTGGGCGGATCTTAGATATTTGCAGGAAAATATAAGTAGGACTGCATGACGGCGATAAAAATCGAGAATAAGAATATAACTTCAAATTGTGTCCGTGTTAACTCTGACACGTGCGAAAGTATTTTGGATTCAAAACAGCAATAACAAGTATCTGAAAAGAAAAATTAACTTTTAAAAAATTAATATAAATGTAAGTATTTCAGACTCACGTTCGGCTCATTGTTACCACTCAACCAGCTCAGTAAAGTAAGTTTGTAATCTTCGTTGCACAGTTCAGCACGGGCTGTAACGGTGACTGAACTTGGTAGTATTAGAGAGCTCTTAACTAATACCTATTACGCGGTTCTCCTAAATTACAAATCATGCGGGGGTGAGGGCTGGGCTTAAACCATATCGTATTCGACATCACAGCTATTGCCCATATACGGTTACTTCCAACTTTTCTGAAGCCCTGCTTAAGTTCTACTCCCAGGATATTCCTCTGCCTCGTGTTAAGAAAGCTTAACTAATACTATAAAACATCACCAAACTGACAAAACACCGCATTAATGCGCACTCAGTGTAGTGATATTTTGCATAAGAACTNTGCCTCAACGCGTCACTCCCGCCCATATATCCCTATACAATAATGGTTTGTTTTAGTGAGCTCTACCACCCCTCAATGTTTGTCCCATGGTTTTAGTGTCATCCTGTATGCAAGTGTTAACAATCGCGGCAATGAGAAAGGTAAGTTTGGGTAATAACACACGAAAAGAAATATGTCGGCAAACAGAACCGCATGGCGGACAACACAATAGTCCTCGCGGCTTCGNTAAATAAACACTGTGTTGCATTTCATGTGCTATTTTTGTGTTTGTGCCTCAACGCGTCACTCCCGCCCATATATCCCTATACAATAATGGTTTGTTTTAGTGAGCTCTACCACCCCTCAATGTTTGTCCCATGGTTTTAGTGTCATCCTGTATGCAANCAATAATGGTTTGTTTTAGTGAGCTCTACCACCCCTCAATGTTTGTCCCATGGTTTTAGTGTCATCCTGTATGCAATTTTTAACAGTCGCGGCAATGAGAAAGGTAAGTTTGTGTAATAACACACGAAAAGAAATATGTCGGCAAACAGAACCGCATGGCGGACAACACAATAGTCCTCGCGGCTTCGNGGTAATAACACACGAAAAGAAATATGTCGGCAAACAGAACCGCATGGCGGACAACACAATAGTCCTCGCGGCTTCGTGGTTTGACTAGAAGATCGACGAATGGTGATGATGATGATCGACCCTCTCGAGAATGCGATACGTGTTCGGAAGAGTAGTGATTATAAAATTCTCCCCATTCCAGGGGAAATTGAAAACTGGCCGCTAAAAAACTGGATAACAATATCTGGAGCTGTCACGGACGAGTTGACTTTATAGCCACTGGAGAAGTTCTAGGCGTCCTGCGGCTCGTTCCTAGCTCTCTAAATTATACCTCACTCCAAATAATATATGCGAATACATAATAAAGGTTGTTCATGATAGAGTGAGTACATTTTTTAATTATACTTTGAAAAAAGTCACTGCTTCTATTTATGTTTAAGAACGCACTGGGCGATATGCGACCATTAAAGTTGGTAACGGTGGAGGGAAAGTAGTTCCATGTCTTGACGTCGAATTAAGTGTTAGTTAACTATGTGTGATAACTTAAATTGTTTCTTTCGTTTTATAGTTTTTTTATGCATCTAAGTGTAAAATTTAGCAGATTTGTAAAATATTTACTTTTCTTATAAGCTCACAGTTTCACTTGACCGACGCATGAATAAAGTGACGCGGCTCATGGCAATGTTTATTTTACATAAAGCGGAATAATACACCATTTCCATACCCGCAGAGCTTAATCAGGGCTTTCAGAAGTTCTCAGTTTGTCGTGAATAGCCTATAATCCTTTTCACAAGTAACTTGTTTAAATCACGTGTCGACCCAGGTAAGTGAATAGGAGGGTCCACTGGGGATCCGGAATTGGGGGATGGGGGGGGGGACCTGCCCAATTGCGCTCTCCCCCCACCAGAGTGATGCGCAAGTGTTACTCTGGTTAAACCCAGCGCCCATTGAAAGACAGTTCCCGCCCCCTCTCTACTAGCACTTTTATCCTATCATAATAAAGAGCATGATTACTATCCTCTGTCTCCTGTAGCATTTTCTGTAAACCTTATAATGCATGAAACAGTTTTTTAATTCTTTCCTGACGAAAGGGTTTTTACGGTGACTATGCCGGTTTTTCCCTTTCTCTTCTAACTATAGTTTAGCTATAAGTACACTCAGGGAGGTTCTCATGGCCAAAAGCAGGCCATGGCAGCCCAATCCCTCTTTGCTGTGATGCATGTCTCCTTGCATGATACTCCCTTCCTTGTAGGCGTGTGGGGCTTAGCCCTGAGACGCACTTAACTCCCGTCCCTACCGCGGGCTCATATAACATTTAGTTTTAGAGTAGTTAGAAAAAAAAAAGAAGTGAATAGGGTGAAACTGGAGATTCTGTAGTGAACAAATTATAGTATTTTCGTGTTAGTCGGGGCCGCGGTAGCTGAGCGGTTAGCCTGCTCGCCTCCCACCAAGGCAAACCGGGTTGAACCCCCGGCCGGGTCACTCCCGGATTTTCGCAAGTGGGGATCGTGCCGGACGATGCTTCTGGTCGGCGGGTTTTCTCGGGGATCTCCCGTTTCCCCCCGCCCTTTCATTTCGGTGCTTCTTCACGCTCACCTTCAATCGCCCTCGTCGGCTCTCAAAACCTCGGTGTTATGGGCGGCCCGAATCTCTTCACTCACTCACGGTAGCTCCACCTTCTTATAATCAAACCTTTGTGAAATCACGCCATGCATGGACGAATGTCAGTCGGTGTGCCCTTTGAAACATAAGCATGTAGGGCAGTAACGTTTTTAAAAGGTTGATTTCAAAAGTGCCCAGTGAACCATGAATATCTTATACCGGTCTTAAATATTTTCTAGTCTTGAAAGGAGTTATGTTCATGCGAGTGCATGCTCCCGAAGCGAACAAAATACGAAGAAACAGAGACGCTATCGCGTATGGCGCAGTCGATATCCAAAATGTTGCNATGCTCCCGAAGCGAACAAAATACGAAGAAACAGAGACGCTATCGCGTATGGCGCAGTCGATATCCAAAATGTTGCTTCGGCTGAATCAGGAAGTCGATAGTCACATCGATAGTTTCTACGCGTATCGCGAGTGAGAACTGAATACGTGACTTTGTCAAAAGGCCCGCAGTTTTGCTGACTTGGCTTAAATAATATTACTTAGACAGCATAGCAAGCGAAACCGTCCGTCCACAATCGACGTTGACGTAAATTTAAAAAAAAAATACTTTGTATGACCAATTAGAAAATATCGTACTAATAGGAAATAATTTTTACTAGCACAAGAATTTTCACATGAGAAAGTTGGCTAGTAGTTTTGATGACGTTTCACAGTCTCATTGGCTATCGTTAAAAGCTTGGCGGGATATACTCAGAGATGACCATCTTAACGCCAAGCCATGCAAATAACGCCAAGTAAGTCACGCGAAATGCTAGTTGCGCGCGTAGCCACCTCAAATACAGGTTTTCACTTCTTCATGCTACGCATATTATGTGCGCCATGTCGATTGTGGACGGTTCTTAGTTGTAGCGGAAGGATACAAAACGAAAAGAAAAGTCTATCACAAACAGGGTTTTCTAAATCGCTCAGTTAACCGCGAGCAACCTACAGCGTGTCAGGTTCACAATAAAGAAAATTACGCCCGTTAAACTGTGAGTAGGGCTTAAGGAGGAAGAATACTAGTGTTGTGTTTAGAAAGTATGAAAACAATGCGTTATATGTAGGGGCAGTGATANTGACTAGAGGCAGTGATATTTCGCGAAAATATTTCGAGACAAGATACAGTCCAAAGCACTGTAGGGTCACCCAGCTTCTTTGATTGGCTAAAAAATGTCCTGGCCCGTGTTAACCGTTTGCGCACGAATCACGGAGGTTCAGTGTCGGAGCTACTTAGTCCTGAGTGGCTTGGTCAAAGACGGACACGGCACCAGCAGCCAATGGAGGTGTAACAACAGCTGAGGTGTGTATATAGTATTGAAGTCTACTGTGTGCTCCGATTTTTACGCGAAAAGTCATTGGCCCTAGTTATATGTATGACGTCTGCAGTGTGGCCGTGCTAAACAGTAACGTGGCATTATCCCCCTTTTCCAGAGATGTGAAGGACAGTATGCGTGAGTCACCTTTTGACAAACATCTTGTTTATTACTACCTGTGTCTACAGCCAAAAAAGTAAACAAACTTCTGGTAAGTTTCTCTATTGATTTGCGTTTCTGCAACCAATTACAGTGATACATATAACCTGTCTCATGAACGAGTGCACTTTTTTTTTTACAGTTCTGAGAAGTAGTCTTGTATACAGTTATTTCCACGGCTAAATTTGTCCCGTTGACCTCCTAGGCAAGTTGACAGTCAACTGAGTGTGTTTACGTAAACATCATCAGTAGCATGAAAAAAAGGGGGGGGGGAGACACAGCTGTATTCATGGAAACAGTTATAAATAGGACTACCGTTATAACTGTCAAAAAAGTACACTCGTTCGTGAGACAGGCTATAACCACTTATCAAGAAAATCCGTAGTTATGAATTAAGTAACTTATAATAAATCCAATACACCCATAACAAATCAACAGCTATTATCTATGTACCATAGGTACCATAACTTCAAGAGTACCGTACTCTACTACACCCAGTTCACTATACGGCTGATCCAGATTCGGCAGTACCTGTAATTTCTGTACATTTGTAGCAAATTTACGCATTCTTCAGTTAAACTTTTACAATAACGTAGCCTAACTCCATAAGTAATTAAGTTTGGCCAAAAGTATTGTTCGTAAAATGACGATCTGTATAGATAATCTTGAATCTGTGTACAGGATTAGTAATAAAGGAAATTTTGCGACGACCCCGAGAGATGGTAGTATCGAATACNAGGTTGACAGTCAACTGAGTGTGTTTACGTAAACATCATCAGTAGCATGAAAAAAAGGGGAGGGGGAGACACAGCTGTATTCATGGAAACAGTTATAAATAGGACTACCGTTATAACTGTAAAAAAAGTACACTCGTTCGTGAGACAGGCTATATATAACCACTTAGCAATAAAATCCGTAGTTATGAATTAAGTAACTTATAATAAATCCAATACACCCATAACAAATCAACAGCTATTATCTATGNAAAATCCGTAGTTATGAATTAAGTAACTTATAATAAATCCAATACACCCATAACAAATCAACAGCTATTATCTATGTACCATAGGTACCATAACTTCAAGAGTACCGTACTCTACTACACCCAGTTCACTATACGGCTGATCCAGATTCGGCAGTACCTGTAATTTCTGTACATTTGTAGCAAATTTACGCATTCTTCAGTTAAACTTTTACAATAACGTAGCCTAACTCCATAAGTAATTAAGTTTGGCCAAAAGTATTGTTCGTAAAATGACGATCTGTATAGATAATCTTGAATCTGTGTACAGGATTAGTAATAAAGGAAATTTTGCGACGACCCCGAGAGATGGTAGTATCGAATACAACAAATTAAAGGAAAATGCAACCAGTTAATCGGTTTTCTACGTGCAAGATCTGAATGCCAGGACGAAGCAGAGATGACAAAGGACATGTTGGAAGTCAGAGCGGCTACTAATGATCAGTTCTTAAGTAAAGAGCGAATGCAATTCATGCTCCCTTCTCCAATTGGAGTTTCGCCGAGTTGGACCAATTCCTTGTCAGTTTCATTACAGCGTGGCTCAAAACAGTAACCGTAATCTGAGCTTGCAGATGAAGTTCGAAACAGAGACTGAATGTGACGGAAAGGCGTTTGTTGTGCGACCGCTGCCATCGGAGAAGACATGGGTGACAGAGAGAACATGATGTTTTTTTAGATTAATATCTGGGATGCATAAAATTATAACTACAGGGATATTTGAGTGAGCTAAGACCAAATTCAATATCTGTATTTTTACTTGTAAAAAATATATCCGTGTGCTAAATAAAAATAATCCATACATTAACTTTCACCATACATCATAGACACAGAATTTTAGTTTTAGTTTCCCGTGAGTGACTGGAAAAAAAAGGGGGGGAGGACTCAAATTTTCTGTAACCACGCCCATGTTCATTTTAATATATTAATCTTGTCTGCACCAATGTGTGTTGCATGTTTGTGTGAGAATTTTTGTATGAACATAACACTGATTTTCGTTTGTACACCAAGATTTTATACAACACGACTTACAAATATTCAAAAGAATACAGTACTGAATTTCTGCTTGAAAAGAGTCAATGCGAATTATAAAAGCATACTAAAAAACTAAACATTCTGTATCAAATACGAATTAACATTTTCTACAAAACCAAATAAATTAACACATTAAAATGCCATTATACATTATATTTGGAAAGTAACGAGGCAAGAAGTTATTATCCATTATACTTATTACAAGTTCCCGGTGGAACCGGCGCTGGCCTCACCAAACCTCCCCTCCTGGTGGCCGATACCTATCAAAAGGTTATACCAGAANCGGTGGAACCGGCGCTGGCCTCACCAAACCTCCCCTCCTGGTGGCCGATACCTATCAAAAGGTTATACCAGAAGCAATTCTTTCTACTGTACGTTAATCTCCCACAAACAGAAAGCTAAATCGGCTCTTTCGTATCGCAGGGTAACACCGGGAACTTGCGTTTTTGAAATCCAACACGCTGGGCCGAACAGAATCTAATTGGAAAACCTAGTGATTTTAATCGTGCGTACCTAACGCGTACTGCGCGAGTCCTTCTTGCCGCCGCCCACTGANTCCCGGTGGAACCGGCGCTGGCCTCACCAAACCTCCCCTCCTGGTGGCCGATACCTATCAAAAGGTTATACCAGAAACACTTCTTTCTACTGTACGTTAATCTCCCACAAACAGAAAGCTAAATCGGCTCTTTTGTATTGCAGGGTAACATCGGGAACTTGCGTTTTTGAAATCCGCCATGCTGGCCGAACAGAATCTAATTGGAAAACCTAGTGATTTTAATCGTGCGTACCTAACGCGTACTGCGCGAGTCCTTCTTGCCGCCGCCCACTGATCATTATACTTATTACAAACTGAACTACTGACCGACCACACGTTGGGAAGGGGGGGGGGGACGTCCACGCTGGCTAAAATTGGAGGGGTGGCCGCCCCCTGGCCCCCCGCTCCAATACTTGTCACTTGTGACTGTTATAGTGATTTCTATCAATATGGCACCGCGATATTTGCCGCTCGTTCTCACTGGAACTAGCACAAACCCTCCTCTGTGACGCAGAAGTTTGGGACTGCAAATTATAGTGAAAAGTGTTCTGAATTCTGAACCAAAGAGTGCAGTGTTTTCATATATTGCCAGTTGTTTTGGTGCAAGTTCAAATTTAGTTTAGTGTGTACGGCTGACCTCTGATTACTCCGTCTGCAAAAACCAGACACATTAACAGAAAAAAACACCTTAAAGGTGCGTAGCTTATGTAGTCTTGTAACACAAATTGTTTTTCATATTTCCGGCGAACGAAGGCTAGGATATCTAAGTTAGAAATATGCATTAATTTACCATTAAAAAAAAAAAAGTAAACTACAGAGAATGTTAGAAAGTAGAGGCGCGACTATAGACGTATTCGCACAAATATCTTGTCGTTTTTTTCTTTTTTGGCATCTCGCACTCAATATGTATGCTGACGCTATATATAAATGCACACATACATATACACACCAACGACTGCTGAAACAGTCTCTCCTTTGGAAACTAGCGCTTTTTATTTTTTCTCCGAGAGGTATTATAATTTGTTTGTATGTAAAATTACAATTTCTTTGTTAACGGCATAGCAAAATACAGGTGTGAAAATGCTATGGAAACAGGAACTATCCTAGCAACGGGCTTTCGTAGCACAAACTATGTGATTAATGATTCCAACACAACTTTTTTATATATTACAAATATGTAAGAAATTTTATGTAAGGGTCATCGTTTGCAACTTTTTTGAAACACAATAGAGAATTATACGTGGTGTATTTCCGCCACAGTTTTACGCTAGCTGATGTATATACATGGGAGACCGAATACAGTATTACAGCCACAGTAAAAAGGTATAGAAACTACGCATAACGGGACGAATTTAGAGGAACGCCAGTAAGCGAGTAATAAAAAGGACGGAATGATGACGTGAGGAAATGGTACGAATAAACGTCATTATCACTAAACGCTATATAATCTGTCGTAACTTCTGTAAACCATGCATCATATGCAGAACATATTGTCCGTGAAAACATTTTTGGAATCATTTTCAAAAATGAAATAAATCTTTAACATATGCAAGTTACCTAATTCGTTAAGCTTAGTCTACTGGTATCATTTTTTTCTGTTAATCCTAAACGTTAATTTAATTTGGAACTTCTAGATAAGTATTTCTGAATGGGAAGTAAAAACCAAAAACGCAAGTTTCAAAACCTCTTGTGTTTAACGACGGTAAAAGAAAATAAGAACGAACAGCGGAAATATTGCCCATGAATCCATGCACCCTGCAAGTCAACAGGGGACTGTTCAAACTGGCGGAGGCTCTGTCATGGTATGGGGCTGCGTGAAATGGGACCCCTGATACGTCTATATGTGACTCTGACAGGTGAAAAATACGTAAGCATCCTGTCCGATCACCTGCACCCATTCATGTCCATTGTGCATTCCGACGGACGTGGACAATTCCATCAGGACAATGCGACACCCCACACTTCGAGAGCTGCTACAGAGTGGCTCCAGGAACACTCTTCTGACTTTAGACACTTCCATTGGCCACCTAAATCACCAGACGTGAACATTATTGAGCATATCTGGGATGCCTTGCAACGTGCTGTTCAGAAGAGATCTCCACCGCCTCGCACTCCTATGGATTTGTGGACTGCCCTGCAGGATGCATGGTGTGAATTGCCTCCTGCATACCTTCAGACATTAGTCGAGTCCATGCCACATCGTGTTGCGGCACTTCTGCGTGCTCGGGGGGGCCCTACACGATATTAGGCAGGTGTACCTGTTTTTTGGCTCTTCAGTTTATATTGACTTTGACTTATTTTCAAATATACATAATTAGGACGTAGTTGAATATGTATTCATTGCCATTTAATTCATCCCAAATCGTATACATTGCCAAATATAATTTAGAACGAATAAAAATTCTTCTTAAAATTTTTTGCGTAACTATGAGATTTGCCTCGAAATTAGCATTTGTAAAGGGAAACACACCCTTTAGTTTACACTGTTAGTATTTGTTACCCGAGCGAAGCCGCGTTCGTGACAATATGGATGACTTAAATAAATTAACTAAAAATATTAACAAAATACATTATTTAGGTTTTAATAACGTGATAGAAAAATCTAAACCGTTTTTATCGCCATTGTGTAACTTTTCGCTTTAATATTGCACAATTAAACGTTATAGGAAAAAAAATATATTACTATAAATTAACTGCTAATGCTATGTACAGAAATAATAATAAATGTCAACAGTATGCTAGAATGAGTAANAATATTACTATAAATTAACTGCTAATGCTATGTACAGAAATAATAATAAATGTCAACAGTATGCTAGAATGAGTAAAGCTCAAAATTTAAGACACCATTCCCTGTCTCAAAATAGATGAAAATCATTTCCTTGCATTATGGTAGCGTATTGCGAATGGCCTCGAGGTCAAACAGGTATGTGCACCGCGCAATATCCCCCTCTCTCCTTTCCAACCCGAGCTACTGGTCATTATACTCGCCTTGACTACTGACTGCCTGGTGAGGGGGTTTCGAAGACCGGGAAAGCAGGAGGGGGGTGGGAAGGGTCCAGTGGTGACTCCGCGGGCACGCGACAATATTAATTAAGCCTATAATATCGCATGCAGAATTACAAAAAAAAAATTTCTGACGACTTTCTTCAGCCGTCATTGGTATATTTATGAGTTTTCCTAAATTACATCACTTCATTACGNAAGCGAAAATATTAATTAAGCCTATAATATCGCATGCAGAATTACAAAAAAAAAATTTCTGACGACTTTCTTCAGCCGTCATTGGTATATTTATGAGTTTTCCTAAATTACATCACTTCATTACGAAAACCATTTTTACAATTACATTAAAACGTATAATTACGCAAAGAATAAATGCTACAGCAAGCGCNCATTTTTACAATTACATTAAAACGTATAATTACGCAAAGAATAAATGCTACAGCAAGCGATTGATTTTGATTAAAATTTCAAAATGTCGTACTATCTGTACTTCAATATTTCGCGGCAACACAAATTAATGTATTTTCGGTAACGTCGTATGCTTGGTTAATTCACTAAAATATAATTTTAGCCGCTTGGATTCTGTTCTTATCTCTTTCTTGAACAACTCTTTTGAATTTTTTTTCCATATACTATTACTGGTACTCATGTTGTATTATACAACTAAAGCGCGTGATTCGTGTTTTATTTTTCAAATTTATAGACAATCCCACAACATTTTCTGAACATGTTAAACTTATCATTTAAATCTATGCCCCGTTCACACGAAACCCATTAAAAATATTTCAATTTTAACATTTTATTTTCTATTACTTCGTTTTTGTTNCTATGCCCCGTTCACACGAAACCCATTAAAAATATTTCAATTTTAACATTTTATTTTCTATTACTTCGTTTTTGTTCCTTACATGAAATTTGCCTTTAAAAGCCATTTTCACGCAGAATATCGAGGGCTAGTAACACTATAATACACTTTATTTTCTGCAACTCGTAATGTCTTGCCGCAAAGAAATTTTTGTTTAAAGGTAAACTTTTCGTTTGATCTGAACNCTTATTTTCTGCAACTCGTAATGTCTTGCCGCAAAGAAATTTTTGTTTAAAGGTAAACTTTTCGTTTGATCTGAACATCAGTGGCAATGATAACCGTGCGTTGTCGTTACAATAGCTTAACAGTATTACTTGTAAAGCCAATTACTTTATTTTCAATGTTAAATCATTAAGTTGATGGTCTAAAGAATTCTTTATTTGTTAAATTTGCATTTTAGTAATTTTCATTGCGTACTATAAAACTATAATGTTCGAAACAAAAGCTTAACATGACTTAACACCTTCATATTGTATACAAAAATATTTCCTTAATGCACACAAAACAAGCTCAACGAAATATTTGTCCTTGTTAGAAAGAAAGGTATAAAAAATACTATTGACATTAAACCTAAGTTTCTTTATCCTTTCCTTAAATTAAAGCAAGATTTTATTACTGCAAACTAAACGACATCGAAGAGCTGATTTTTCTTTACTGTGCAGCAAGTTTTACAGTGTAAAAGAGATGTGTGTCGACTTACCTCAGGAGATGATACAACAGTTGTACGACTAACGTCCTGTAGAAAAGTTCGAGGTAACCGTGAACGGACTATATTTATTTTTTTCCAGCGGTATTTCGTACAGATGTTGAATAACGAGTTCCATCGGTTGCGAGCAGTTTTAGGTGCGTGACGCTGTCGCGCGGCGTGGGCGGACGCCGGAGGAGGGGAAGAGGGGGGTTGGACCGGCGCAGGGCGTCCCGGCGCGGTATATAGCGGGGCGCGGACGGCGTCTCGCCGCCCAGTAGCTGCGCGCTTCGCCCCCCCTACACGTCAGTCACGCAGAGACGCCCGCAGACCCACACTCTCGACTAGGTAAGTGCAACGGCCCGGCCTCAGGTTGTCCTAGCACATACTTGCCGACAACACGAACAACATCTGTGTGTCTCTCTCTCTCTCTGCCTTACTAGCCTGCAGACACGCACTTCAAGNCTTGCCGACAACACGAACAACATCTGTGTGTCTCTCTCTCTCTCTGCCTTACTAGCCTGCAGACACGCACTTCAAGTGGGCGAATCAATCGTAGAGAAACTTCTTCAAAGTGCATCACATTCACAACTAACTAGGGGCAGTGATATTTCGCGAAAAAGATTTCGAGACAAGATACAGTCCAAAGCACCGCAGGGTCGTCCAGCTTCTTTGATTGGCTAAAAAAAAATGTTCTGGCCCGTGTCAACCATTTGCGCACGAATCACGGAGGTTCAGTGTCGGAGTTACTTAGTCCTGAGTGGCTTGGTCAAAGACGGACACGGCACCAGCAGCCAATGGAGGTATAACAACAGCTGATGTGTGTATATAGTATTGAAGTCTACCGTGTGCTCCGATTTCTACGCGAAAAGTCACTGGCCCTACAGATAACTGTTTCGGACAAAAAATAATAACATTCGAATAAACTTTCTCGGAGAATACTGCCCGAGTTAAGAAATTTACAAAACATTTTTTTTTTTAATAATCATTTTTATTTTTAAATTGTAGATTTTAATGTTAAATTTCAGAAAAAAAATTAAACATAAAAATTGGCAAGATTTCTTACCGTGCTAGTATTTCTTAATATATTGCACGCAGAATACGTTTTAACACTGATTTTCCCATTTGAACTTTCGTGTCTGGAAGGTTGGTAGGTTTAGGCTTAGTGTTGTCACCCATACGCGTATCTCAATAAATAAATGTTCTGGTAATACGACTTTTCTTCCAGGTAAAAAAAAAAAAAAAAAAAAAAAAAAAGTATTTCCATACGTTGCTACTTATTATTATACTAGTCAATAGATAAAAAGAGAAAATAAATAGTTAAAGTGGTTAAAAAAAATAGCATTGTCACACCTTTCCCTGAAGGTAAAGCAGAACAGTACAAAGTGGCGTCTGCAGTTTAATCCTCTGGCCTACATTGCGTGCAATAACATCCTACTGTTAAAGATCTAATGTGTGAGAAACTAAGCTTCCTGGGAATGCATATTGCAGTGTTGGCTGGACCCGGCGCAATGCTTTCTTATAACCAGGCGTAATATTAAGGCGTTTGGAAATTTTTTTTCTGTGGATCGTCCTTAAGGGTTTTCTCCTGCCTGGAGCTAATTTGCGCGTTCGAAGCCTCGTAAAGCGTGAGCTGTAAGGCCGACTCTTGCCCACTCACCACTGGCCTCGTCGCCTCTACGCGCAAAGCGTTCGGCGTGCGGTCTTTCCGTCGGCGACTCCACAACGTGACGTAGCGGTGACCCTGCATTTTTATGGCACGGTGGTAAAGATACAAGTATGACGCGTGCTTGAAGAAACTTTGAGGTTTTTGTGTAAAAAATTTAGCAGCTCTAGCTGATTTTGAAAACACCCGTTTTAGCCATTTTCGCTACCAAAATAATCATTGGAGTGAGTGAATCTTAAAAGCTAGGTCTTGAGAGCCGATGAGGGTGATTGAGGTGAGTATGGAGCAGCGCCGGAGTGAAGGAACGGGAGATATCCGAGAAAACCCGCTGACCAGCAGCATCGTCAGGCACGATTCCCACTTGCGAAAGCTCGGGAGTGGCCCGGTCGGGGTTTGAACCCGGTTCGCCGTGGTGGTAGGCAAGCAGTCTAACCGTTGAGCCACCGTGGTCCCTCCTTGAAGTGGAAATGAGCACTTGAAACATGTCTTTGAGCACGAAACTTTACTTAAGTGCTTTTCGTGTTTAGACATCACTGCGAAATACCCAACTGTTTTTCTAATCACAAGTTTTCTACCCAATCTCTGCGAACTTCATGCGCCAGCCAAGAAGAGCCCTTAAGTGTGATGGTCACCAAAAAATTCATTATTTAATATTTGTATGAAATATGTTCTACTTATAGATGTTAATGGCTGTTCACAGTTAACTGAGCACTTTTAANTGTTCACAGTTAACTTAACACTTTTCACTCTGGAAACATTCACTGCCGTTCAAGACAAGCTATGCTTCTCTCCTGGATAGTTGTCAGCCAATGGTGTGTCGTGTTATACAGGCCCAATCAAATATCCTTTCATACGTAACAGGTAATACACTCTACATTGTTCGTTTCTGTTGTTGAGTTGAGAGATTTAAGCGGATATTATTAACAAGGTCTGAGAGTCGATGAGGGCTAGATGAAATGAAAATGGCGCAGCGCCGGAATGCAAGGGCGGGAGAGCACGGGAGATCCACGATAAACCCCGCCTACCAGCGGCATCGTCAGGCACGATTCCCACTTGCGAAAACCCGGGAGTGGCAGGGCCGGGGAACTGAACCCGGTTCACCTCGGTGGGAGGCGAGCAGGCTAACCGCTTAGCCACAGCGGCCCTCCCTGTCGCTGTAAAGAGATAATAATTTTTCTTTCATTATAATTAGTGTTGACGTGATGTAAAGTCCTTAAAAAATCCTGACAAGCATTAACCAAACAATGATACTGCATCCACGTAAATTTTGTTTTCGGTGTCAGGGAAATGTTCCTATGTGGCGTAGCTCGAACCACACTGGGCCGTAGTGTTAGAAGTGTTAGAAGCCCTGCTCAGGATCTAATCTCACACACTCCCGTAGCGTGTAGTGTTAACACTGCCAGTTTNGCAGGCTAACCGCTTAGCCACAGCGGCCCTCCCTGTCGCTGTAAAGAGATAATAATTTTTCTTTCATTATAATTAGCGTTGACTAGATGTAATGTCTTTTGAAAATCCCGACAAGCATTAACCAAACAATGATACTGCATCCACGTAAATTTTGTTTTCAGTGTCAGAAATGTTCCTCTGTTAGTGTAGCTCGAACCACACTGGGCCGTAGTGGTAGAAGTGTTAGAAGCCCTGCTCAGGATCTAATCTCACACACTCCCGTAGCGTGTAGTGTTAACACTGCCAGTTTNTTAGAAGTGTTAGAAGCCCTGCTCAGGATCTAATCTCACACACTCCCGTAGCGTGTAGTGTTAACACTGCCAGTTTGTATCGCTTTATTTATGCGCCGTACAAGTGAAACGGTGAAATTTATCTAAAAAGTACAAATGTATTAACAATATGCAAATTTGTGCTCTTATGTGTATAAAAAAAATAAACACCAACTTCACTAGCAATAAATTTACATATTACGCGTTCAATCAAACGTCAATGCTTAGCTTCTAACTGAACTGGGAGCCCGCGAGAGAGTTTCTTCTGAAGCACATATGTAGTCATGGGCAGTNTCAATGCTTAGCTTCTAACTGAACTGGGAGCCCGCGAGAGAGTTTCTTCTGAAGCACATATGTAGTCATGGGCAGTGAAGATTTTTAAAGAATTATTTCAAATATTTTAACATAACCGCTAACAGCCTTCTCTTCTAAGTATACTTTCCTTACAGAAAAGTTAACCATTGCAACTGAAAAGTCATGTCTCAGTTCATTTTAAGGTATCCATAGTTAAATTAACTTTACAAAATATTATGGACTGCTAAAAGTAAAAAAGGTGCAAATAATTTACTTATTTCGTTCGCAATTTGTTTTGCGAAAATATTTAATACCATGATTTTAAAGATTTCTTGGAGTAACTCATCATTACTTCTTTCAATTTGAATCATCTCGATTTGGTAACTGAGTAACTTTGTATCAGTTGTACGACACAAACANCTGAGTAACTTTGTATCAGTTGTACGACACAAACAAAAAAAAAAACATTGTGATTTTAACATATTGCGGAAAGACAATGTGATGTAATTTTTTTTTACGTTAGGAAATATTACTTGTATGGAATGCCCACGAGTTTAACATCATTCCGTGCAAATATAAAATAACGAAATGCTTTGTAACGACCTCCCTTAACACGCCCAACACTCGGTGCAATGACGTAGAGTAATTACTACTTGCGACAAGCCGGATGTGAGAAACCTGGGCGTGTCTGTGAAGATCCGAGCATCTCACTGGTCGTTGCTNTCAATGCTTAGCTTCTAACTGAACTGGGAGCCCGCGAGAGAGTTTCTTCTGAAGCACATATGTAGTCATGGGCAGTAAAGATTTTTAAAGATTTATTTCAAATATTTTAACATAACCGCTAACAGCCTTCTCTTCTAAGTATACTTTCCTTACAGAAAAGTTAACCATTGCAACTGAAAAGTCATGTCTCAGTTCATTTTAAGGTATCTATAGTTAAATTAACTTTACAAAATATTATGGACTGCTAAAAGTAAAAAAGGTGCAAATAATTTCCTTATTTCGTTCGCAATTTGTTTTGCGAAAATATTTAATACCATGATTTTAAAGATTTCTTGGAGTAACTCATCATTACTTCTTTCAATTTGAATCATCTCGATTTGGTAACTGAGTAACTTTGTATCAGTTGTACGATACAAAAAAAAAACATTGTGATTTTAACATATTGCGGAAAGACAATGTGATGTAATTTTTTTTTACGTTAGGAAATATTACTTGTATGGAATGCCCACGAGTTTAACATCATTCCGTGCAAATATAAAATAACGAAATGCTTTGTAACGACCTCCCTTAACACGCCCAACACTCGGTGCAATGACGTAGAGTAATTACTACTTGCGACAAGCCGGATGTGAGAAACCTGGGCGTGTCTGTGAAGATCCGAGCATCTCACTGGTCGTTGCTTAGTGCATTCGCAGGGGCCGCGGTGGCCGAGCGGCTAGCCTGCTCGCCTCCTACCTAGGGCGAACCGGGTTCAACCCCCGTGCCGGACGATGCCGCTGGTCGGCGGGTTTTGTCGGGGACGTCCCGTTTCCCCCCGCCCTTTCATTCCGGCACCGCTCCATACTCACCTCAATCTCAAGACCTCGCTGTTAAGAGCCGCCCAAATCTCTTCACTACTCGCCATGTCTGTTGTTCACTTGCTCACTGAGAGTTCGTCATTTGTTCTAGTGCAAGGATGTTACTGGCTCGCTACGTTCGAGGGCGTGGTCACATTCACATCCACCAATTACAACAGAGAACAGAATAAATAGCGTTTATCAGCTTATCAAGCTCATTGGCGTAGTTTTATGGTCGGGGGTGTTTTTCAGCACTATGATATTTTTGGGGTCAGATTTTTCTTCTTATGCTCTTTGCTTGCAAGACTTTAGAATACGATTTATTATATGCATGTATAAGGTTTTAGAACTGAGGAGTTGTAAGTAAATTATAGATCGTTTTAAATACGGTCATCGTGTTCAAAGTGTTACGAGAGCTGTCTGGATGGAGGTATTTTGCGTGGGAGCGCCTATGGCCGAATTACATCGAAATTAACACGAAGCTTCCTTACGTTAACTTTGCGATGTCATGTTCACGCATAGATCGTGCATCACTGTGTTCACATTGAATTAAGAGCAACGCAAGGGTAATTTTTCCACGCCACGCGAGAAGTTGACTCGTCCTTCAACAGCATGAAGATGGCGTAGTGTAGGATAGTCAGATTCCAAGAGAGGCGATTCCTTTTTGCTTTCTCTATTCATATTTATTCCTACATTAATAAAAAGGTTTTCTTGAATCAAACAAAGCTTGTTTGGCGCAACAAAACCAAGTGTTTGTACAGGAACAATGCAATTTTTTGTTGTTGGAATAAAATTATTTTGTTGTTCTTATTTGGTGGCCACGAACAAAGATATGGTTGGTGCAACTGAAGATTTGTTTGGCTCTATGCACATTAAACAGTATAGGTTTAAAAAAAGGTCAAAGCCGCACGGAGATTGGAACCTACATCGTTAGAACCTGAGCACTACACCCTAGCAATCTCAATTATAGTGACTGTTGATGAATTAAGAACGTTTTTAAAAAACATAAATTTCGAATACTGGACAATATGCGNATCTCAATTATAGTGACTGTTGATGAATTAAGAACGTTTTTAAAAAACATAAATTTCGAATACTGGACAATATGCGAAAATAAATATTTCAAGTTTTATAGTTGTCCTTTTTTTTTGTTTCCTGTTAAACTTGTTTTATTAGGATGTTTATACCATTATCAAGCATTAATGAATATACTAAAAACACTGTTATTATTCCAATCGTAGCAAAAAACGCAAACAAACTCTCAAGTCGTACTTTGTAACGAAAGCAATCAAATTATTTGCCAAATAAATATATACAATTGATCCAACTAAAGGTTTTGTTGACAGTCTAATTTATTTCGGCCCAACACAGAGGTGTCGTTAATTCAAGCTGGTATTTTGTCAGATGACAAAATACATTTTGTTGCTTTTCAAGTTTTGATTTCCCTATAAAATATTTTGTTGGGCAACTAAGTCTAATTTTGGCCCTATACAAGCCAATATTTTATTTGCTACAACAAGCCTTTCTTTCTCTCAGTGTACCAACTTGCGTATATATTGTAGATTGTTTATTATAGTCTATTAACCTAACGGTTTCTTCACACTTTTTGAATCAAACCTTTGAAAACTCACGCTACGCACGACGGTTTTGGTTGTTTCGTGTAATTATGTTATGTATTTGTATTAGAAGCGTTTTACACTTGTGTTAACATGAAATAATCATAAAAGTAGCTTATTTTTGGTTAAATTGAGATTGTATTTATATTCTATTTATAAATTACAATATATAATTTATTATTAGTATGTATAAAACAGGAAGGAAATAGATGTGTTGGTAACGCCTCGTAAGAAATAGTTCTTATGCAAAATATGATTACACTGAGCGCACGACTACAGTGCGATGTCCCTTCGCTGTAACTCTCTAGACATGGTTAAGCTCACTTTGCATGAGGCGGAGGAATATCCTGCAAGTAGAACTTCACCAGGGCTTCAGAAAGTTGGAGGTAACCGTGAATTGACTATAAAGTGTGTTGCTCTTCCATATGCTATGTTATATAGCCTACGCCTGAATCTTCGTACATAAAAATGACTGTGAAACGCCCCCATTAGCCCCTTTTTTCTCTTTCCAAGAAATAGTGCACGTTAGAGATGGAAGTATAAAAAGGAAAATGGCATTCGGACTGATTTTACTTAAAATAGGCAACACTGCAATAGCTCGCCTAAAGAAGGGCCCCAGTGCCCAAAGCCCCACATAACACTCCCCCTGCCGCCGACCCAATGATTTGAGAAAAGTGTCAGGGTGCTTTTGCTTCACAAACACCTGGTGAGTTATGGAAGTTTCGGCTTCTGGTCTCACAACACTAAATGCCATCCGGTGGCGTATGAGGGTTCGGCGGCGGCGGCGGACTGAAAAACGTATTAAATGCTATTCTTAAGCATAGGCGTTGAAAAATATTGAAAACTTTTTGAATGGTAACTGTCCGACTGAAGCTCTGTGGTGTGTTTGGCAGCCTAGACAGACGCGTCCCTTAAAAATGTATAAACTTAGATACAAACTAATATGTTTGCTCAGGTTTTTTACAGTCGGGTGTTTAGAAAAATACCCTAACTTGTAACATCGAGAAAATTATACNGTGTGTTTGGCAGCCTAGACAGACGCGTCCCTTAAAAATGTATAAACTTAGATACAAACTAATATGTTTGCTCAGGTTTTTTACAGTCGGGTGTTTAGAAAAATACCCTAACTTGTAACATCGAGAAAATTATACAATGCAAATTTCGTGGAGAGGTGCGACGAGTGAAGACGTTCGGACTGATCTTAACAACGAGGTCTTGAGAGCCGATGCAGGCGAAGCGAGGCGAGCGTGGAGATGCAGNCGGAATGAAAGGGCGGGGGGAAACGGGAGATCCCCGAGAAAACCCGCCGATCAGCGGCATCGTCTGGCACGGTTCCCTACGTGCGGAAATTTCGGAAGCGACCCCCGCCGGGATTCGAACCCGGTTCTCCTTGGAAGGGAAAAATGTCGTGGTTTCGCTCGATCGTTACGCAGTTGCTGTCGTTTTCCACATGCTGCTTTGAGCAATGCTTAGTAAGAAGGATGTGGAAAAAGTGACTGAGAAATGATACGTCAGCAGTCATCGATGCCTTACTGTAAAACTCCTCGGACGTCGAACGAAAAGTCATGTACGCCGGTTCCCCACTTGATGGACAGCAGGGAAGAACTTAATAAAGCCAAAGTCAATGTTTGTGTTATTTCGTATACACGTCCACAGAGTCGCCAATGCTCCGTATTCTTATCTCTTCGTCATATCGCTGTGCTCTGGCTTAAGGTCTTACGTTGGAAATAAAAGCGTGGAGTGTTTACGATATGCAGCTACAAAACAAGAGCCCTGCGCAGCACGTGTCCGTGCTGTCTCTCTACTTTGTTGCTCTGTGGTAAGTACCTCCACAACCAGACGTTTACATTCGTCACTTAATTCTCCCTATGCGTTTATGCACACACGCTCGCTTCTAAAAAAAAAAACAATATATTTCAAGAGCTCCTCGAACATAAATCAACACTAATCCAGTCACTTGAAATCCACGCATTTTTGTAAAGGCTGCTCACGGAAAACAGAACACTTTTGAAAGCCCCGTTAAAGATCTATTTGTATGCACATTGTGTATTCTTCCGCGATACTGTGAAATTAACCAATCACTTCGTTCGTGCTTGAGTCAAGTGAAAACTATGAAATTATTGAGAAAGTAAATATTTTAAGAATTCGCTCATTCTTACACTTTGTGAATTTAAAAAAAACCGAAAGTAAAAGTAATAATTTTAATATTAACAAATGTCTTCCTAACACTTTTAATTCAACATTATGAGATGGAAGTACTATCCCTCCGTCGTTACCAATTTTACTGGGTGCATGCCAGTCAGTGTGCCCCATTAGAATATGTATGCAGAGATGCAATGACATTTCCCATAACTAGGGGCAGTGGTATTTCGCGAAAATATTTTGAGACACGATACAGTCCAAAGCACCGTAGGGTCGTCCAGCTTCTTTGATTGGCTAAAAAAATGTTCTGGCCCGTGTTAACTGTTTGCGCACGAATCACGGAGGTTCAGTGTCGGAGTTACTTAGTCCTGAGTGGCTTGGTCAAAGACGGACACGGCACCAGCAGCCAATGGAGGTATAACAACAGCTGAGGTGTGTATATNCTACCTATGACCTGTCGAACAGTAAAACTTAATGCAAAATCTGTAATGCAGGCTGTAGCGAAAATTCCGTAATCCAAGATGTTCAGTACTGATTCAACTTAGGGAGCCATCGGACACGCCCAGATGCCGTCAGCGTACGGCACTCTTAATTTTATTGTTGCAAATTACAAGAAATTTTAGAAATTCTACCAACAGGCTCTCTTGAGGAACACTGTTGAATTAATTTCTGTGCGGACAATTTTTCCCTCTAGCGCATTAACAAAAATTTTAGTTTATTTGATATTTGTACGAAATGCCGTTTAACCTATAGACATTACTTGTGCATACTCTTTCCTCACACAAGAATTTTTAGATCGCATACGTTTTACATTATGACATATCGAAATCACAATTTGGTATTTTTCGAATGGACAAATAAAATAAACGGAAACATTTTACAGAAAATTTAACAAAGGCAGCTGAAAGATAATGTCTTAACTCATTTGAAGGCATGTTTTTGCAATATATAGTTACAAATATCATAGGACATAAAACAATCGTCTTATTTAAGGCAATTTTTAAAAATTGTGAAAACATTTCATAGCGTAATTTTAAATGCTTCTTGAAGTAACTCACGGGATCTTATTTCAACTTGAATGATCTCATGTCGATAAGTGAGTTAGTTTTTAGCTTACTTTCCGAAGGAAAAAAAAAGGCTTATGAGATCACTTTCCTGTATGTGTGTCTGTGTGTATGTGTGCACGCGTGTGTGTGTGTGTATGAATGCGTGTGTCTGTGTGAGTCTGTGCGTGTCTCTCCCCTTTCAATTTTTGAACGCTTCAACCGAATTCCACCAAACTTGGTAGACNTGGTATTTTTCGAATGGACAAATAAAATAAACGGAAACATTTTACAGAAAATTTAACAAAGGCAGCTGAAAGATAACGTCTTAACTCATTTGAAGGCATGTTTTTGCAATATATAGTTACAAATATCATAGGACATAAAACAATCGTCTTATTTAAGACAATTTTTAAAAATTGTGAAAACATTTCATAGCGTAATTTTAAATGTTTCTTGAAGTAACTCACGGGATCTTATTTCAACTTGAATGATCTCATGTCGATAAGTGAGTTAGTTTTTAGCTTACTTTCCGAAGGAAAAAAAAAGGCTTATGAGATCACTTTCCTGTATGTGTGTCTGTGTGTATGTGTGCACGCGTGTGTGTGTGTGTGTGTATGAATGCGTGTGCCTGTGTGAGTCTGTGCGTGTCTCTCACCTTTCAATTTTTGAACGCTTCAACCGAATTCCACCAAACTTGGTAGACNTCTGTGTGAGTCTGTGCGTGTCTCTCACCTTTCAATTTTTGAACGCTTCAACCGAATTCCACCAAACTTGGTAGACATATACTAAGTAGTAAGGATATGTAACTTTTATAGTTTTCGACCACGTCAAGCACTTACTTACAAAATGGCGGCCATTAAAATTTTTTGGGTGATATGTCATATCTTGGGAACCATTCAACCGAATGAAACCAAATTTGGTATGCTGGCATACCATTGTGAAACCATTACATTTTCAGATAGATGCTGTTTTGATTAGCCATTTTGTAAAATAGCACCAACTTTAAAAATAAATATTTTACGTTATATCAGGAAAACTATTCAACCAGTTCTCACCCAATTTGGCATGTAAGTAATGCTATGGTAGGTAATGTAAAAGTAAGCGAATGAACTTGATTAGTTACTTTTTTTGAAAATAGTCGTCATACAAAGGTTTTAAGTTTATTTAGTATATCTGCCATACCATTTACCCAATTCCGACCACATTTTGTATACTGGAGGTATCTATTACAAGGATAATATATATAAACAAATAACCACTTTAGTCAGCCATTTTGGAAGATAGTTCTATTACAATAAATAAAGTTATTATGTCATGACTCGGTAAATAATTAACAGATTCCTACTCAATTTGGCAAACAAGTAGTATTGATTCAGATGATGTTAGCTGATATGTTTTAAGCATGTCAGAATCTTATTTTCAAAATTGCAGCCATATAGCTATTTTTAGCTTAAAATGCTGTATCGTCCAAACCATGTAATAAATTTCAACTAAACTTTGTATGCCGGCAGTAGATATTACAACTGTCAACTTTATGCACCTAGAGCATTTTTGTCCGCCATTTTGTAATATAGCGCCATGCGATTAAATAAAGATTTGTTTTCATTTCTCAGGAAACATTTGACAGATTCCTTTCAAATTCGGTAAACAAATGGCACTGCAGCAGGTGGTGTAATCTGATATTTTCTGTATAGGTCAGGCACTTGTTTTCAAAATGGTGGCTGTACAAATATTTTAGTTCGGTATATTTTATTAACGAAACAAATTCCAACTTAACTTTGTATTGTATGCTGGCAGTACCTATCACAACCATCACATTGGTTTATGCAGAGCCTCATTCTCTGCCATTTTGTAAGATAGCCCTACCGATAAATAATAATAATTTTTTCTTGCATCTCGGAAACACTCAACCCATTCTTATACAATTTGGCGAAGATGATGCACTGGGGTTTGCCATAATAATACAGGTTTTTTTNGAAACACTCAACCCATTCTTATACAATTTGGCGAAGATGATGCACTGGGGTTTGCCATAATAATACAGGTTTTTTTTTAAGTAGGACACACTATTTTCAGAATGGCGGCTATAAAATCGTTTTAGTTTTGTGTGTAATATCTACGAAACTATGTAATCTATTTTAACTGAACTTTGTGTATTGGCAGTACACATTTATCGAAATTGCTACTACATTTATTTTATGTCCTCCATCTATGACGATCGACACAGGAAAATTATGGATGTTTTATGCCATGTCTGGAAGACCAATCAACCGATTCCCACCACATGTCAAATGCTACCGAAGGCCATGGAAAATTTCATGAGTTANGAAACACTCAACCCATTCTTATACAATTTGGCGAAGATGATGCACTGGGGTTTGCCATAATAATACAGGTTTTTTTAAAGTAGGACACACTATTTTCAGAATGGCGGCTATAAAATCGTTTTAGTTTTGTGGGTAATATCTACGAAACTATGTAATCTATTTTAACTGAACTTTGTGTATTGGCAGTACACAATGATCGAAATTGCTACTACATTTATTTTATGTCCTCCATCTATGACGATCGACACAGGAAAATTATGGATGTTTTATGCCTTGTCTGGAAGACCAATCAACCGATTCCCACCACATGTCAAATGCTACCGAAGGCCATGGAAAATTTCATGAGTTAAATGGGCCAGACAACGATGTTCAAAATGGCAGCTTCATAAATCATTTAGGTAAGTTTGACCAAAACAATTAGGTAAATTGAACCAAGTTCAACAACAATTTGTATGTAGATAGTATACATTAGAAGTATCGTATTAAAATTCTCTTTTTCTGGCAATTTTGTACGATAACATCAAATAAGAAAGTTAATTATTTAATGTCATATCTCAGGGACCAAACAGCCGACTTCCATCAAATTCTTCACACAAGCAGCGCTACGGTAGGCCAAGTATACTTACATGTTTTGTGTGCCTGAGTGACTTATCTTCAAAATAATGGCTCTGTAAATATTTTAGGTTAGTAACCCGGTCATTCGAAACATTAGACTTTTTAAATCCGAAGTTNTTCAACAACAATTTGTATGTAGATAGTATACATTAGAAGTATCGTATTAAAATTCTCTTTTTCTGGCAATTTTGTATGATAACATCAAATAAGGAAGTTAATTATTTAATGTCATATCTCAGGGACCAAACAGCCGACTTCCATCAAATTCTTCACACAAGCAGCGCTACGGTAGGCCAAGTATACTTACATGTTTTGTGTGCCTGAGTCACTTATTTTAAAAATAATGGCTCTGTAAATATTTTAGGTTAGTAACCCGGTCATTCGAAACATTAGACTTTTTAAATCCGAAGTTGATGCTGAGAATCCGACCTCCTTAATGCTGTGGATTGCACGCTGGCCTTTAGTACGAGGTGTTCTGTGTTCAAGTCCCGGGTAAGGCACGTGTGTATTGGTAATTTTCTCACTACTGTTGCATACGTTTCTGGTTTCATTTATAAAGTTATTGCTTTCAAAGGGATGTCAAGTCCTTCGTACCAACTCAGCTTTTAAGAAATTATTTTTAAATTAATTGCACCCTTGTTGAGGAAAATAGGCTTATTAGTTACATCAGCAACCCGTTGTTATTATTTATACGCGTCATAAAAACTAGAATTATTATTCTGACATGCCATTATGCAAACATTTTGCTGTCTGAAAGGTTCGTTATGCGAGGAAATACTACTTGTAGGTAATGTGTACAATTCGAACAGTATTTCGTAGAAATGTAAAATAATCAAATGTTTTGTGCCCAGCGCCCTTGACACGTTCAACCGCACTTAAAGTGCAAGCATATGCATTGTCAGAAATGCACAAATGTTTTTAAAATATTGCTTACAGATGTTCTCATATTCTGAGAAACTATAAAAACGCTGAACATCCATATACATACTCTCAAGGTATATTTTCTCCTATTAACAAAAAACTTTCGTTAAGTAAAATGTGGAAATTTTTATTAGCTGTACACAGTCAAAATGTGGTTGCGCTACGAATTTCGCTAATATGACAAAATATTTTATGTATTTTCTGGCTTTACAGAAACAAGCATCCTGTTGGCTCAGACAGTTTATTTTCCCGTGGCCCACTGTTCTGCAACCCGCAATAAGCAACTCCTTGGAAAACATACGTGACTTTACAAATATATTTTTCCACAACATTTTTATTACGGGTTTTATTTGGCCTCTCTTTTTAATTAAAGAAACACTTTGAAATAGTTTGCTGGCACACTTCGTGTTCCTCGTTGCCACATTTTTGAAAAATGCACTCGTGTCTCGCCGGGATGAAACAAACACCTGTTTCATTTGTAATGTGCGTGCGAATTGCATTCGTTGTCTCAGTTTTAATGCACGATTTTCGTTAACTCCACATACGTGTTTGCTTTTCTTGCGATATAATTCTTTAAAACTTATTACGCGGATTTATAAATACTGATTACTTCAATTTACTACTTTTTTTCAATGCATTTCAGTTATAACATACTAATGTTTGAGGAATGTTCTCCATGTCACGTCTTCTGAGCATTAGGAAAGTGATAGCCATTTGTTCCATTCTACATTATCGCTGAAATAGAACTTTCTGTNGTCACGTCTTCTGAGCATTAGGAAAGTGATAGCCATTTGTTCCATTCTACATTATCGCTGAAATAGAACTTTCTGTCCGCTGGGCGAGCAAGAAGGAACATTCGGGTAAGATCAACACAGCTCAATGTGGAGTGTAACCCAAGCCTTCGGCTCGAAAGCATTTCACTAACTGGGTCGGGTTAAGTTCGCGCACACAAGATTAGACGAACTGAAAAAAAAAACCAATAAGCATCAAGGCTCGCTAGTCAACTTGAAGGCGTTCACTTGTGCGTAGCCGCTTCCACTCACGCAACTACGACTCGCGAGTGGTTCACAGGAGACAGCACTTAAGCCTATTAACTTCTTACACAATATTCGTACACTCTTAAGGAAATACAGTTCATTTGAGCTGCTATTAAATGTTGGTTGTCAACCTCATTTCCTGTGAATTGCAGATATAAGTCTATTCGCAGTATATTCACGTTTTTTAAATCAATATTTGAAAGAAAAAAATCCCACAGTGGATGAGATGTTCGCATCGCAAGAGTTTTAGACTTCTGTTAATCTTAAAGTTCCTTACTTTTTTTGAAACTTATATTTTACTAATACTATGCTTATAAATTATAATATTTTATTTATAATTAGAATGAACATAAATAGAGAGTAAATAGGCGTGTTGGTAATACCTAGTAAGAAATAGCTGTCATGTAAAACATTAAGCTGAGTGCACACTAATGCGGTGCGTTGTCCTTCTTGTGCAGTTTTCTATACATTATTAAGCCTTGTTTGCCTGACAGTAGAGCATTAGCAGGGCTTCAGGAAAATTGTAAGTAACCATGAATGGACTACAGGTACTTGAAGAATTCGCGAGTTCAGTGAAATGTAGGTTAGACTTCGCAGTAATCTGTATGTGACATGTAGGTTAGACTTCGCAGTAATATGTATGTGACATGTAGGTTAGACTTCGCAGTAATATGTATGTGACATGTAGGTTAGACTTCGCAGTAATATGTATGAGACATTTAGGCTAGCCTTCATAGTAATATGTATGAGACATGTAGGTTAGACTTCGTAGTAATATGTATGTGACATGTAGGTTAGACTTCGCAGTAATATGTATGTGACATGTAGGTTAGACTTCGCAGTAATATGTATGTGACATGTAGGTTAGACTTCGCAGTAATATGTATGTGACATGTAGGTTAGACTTCGCAGTAATATGTATGTGACATGTAGGTTAGACTTCGCAGTAATATGTATGTGACATGTAGGTTAGACTTCGCAGTAATATGTATGTGACATGTAGGTTAGACTTCGCAGTAATATGTATGTGACATGTAGGTTAGACTTCGCAGTAATATGTATGTGACATGTAGGTTAGACTTCGCAGTAATATGTATGTGACATGTAGGTTAGACTTCGCAGTAATATGTATGTGACATGTAGGTTAGACTTCGCAGTAATATGTATGTGACATGTAGGTTAGACTTCGCAGTAATATGTATGTGACATGTAGGTTAGACTTCGCAGTAATATGTATGTGACATGTAGGTTAGACTTCGCAGTAATATGTATGTGACATGTAGGTTAGACTTCGCAGTAATATGTATGTGACATGTAGGTTAGACTTCGCAGTAATATGTATGTGACATGTAGGTTAGACTTCGCAGTAATATGTATGTGACATGTAGGTTAGACTTCGCAGTAATATGTATGTGACATGTAGGTTAGACTTCGCAGTAATATGTATGTGACATGTAGGTTAGACTTCGCAGTAATATGTATGTGACATGTAGGTTAGACTTCGCAGTAATATGTATGTGACATGTAGGTTAGACTTCGCAGTAATATGTATGTGACATGTAGGTTAGACTTCGCAGTAATATGTATGTGACATGTAGGTTAGACTTCGCAGTAATATGTATGTGACATGTAGGTTAGACTTCGCAGTAATATGTATGTGACATGTAGGTTAGACTTCGCAGTAATATGTATGTGACATGTAGGTTAGACTTCGCAGTAATATGTATGTGACATGTAGGTTAGACTTCGCAGTAATATGTATGTGACATGTAGGTTAGACTTCGCAGTAATATGTATGTGACATGTAGGTTAGACTTCGCAGTAATATGTATGTGACATGTAGGTTAGACTTCGCAGTAATATGTATGTGACATGTAGGTTAGACTTCGCAGTAATATGTATGTGACATGTAGGTTAGACTTCGCAGTAATATGTATGTGACATGTAGGTTAGACTTCGCAGTAATATGTATGTGACATGTAGGTTAGACTTCGCAGTAATATGTATGTGACATGTAGGTTAGACTTCGCAGTAATATGTATGTGACATGTAGGTTAGACTTCGCAGTAATATGTATGTGACATGTAGGTTAGACTTCGCAGTAATATGTATGTGACATGTAGGTTAGACTTCGCAGTAATATGTATGTGACATGTAGGTTAGACTTCGCAGTAATATGTATGTGACATGTAGGTTAGACTTCGCAGTAATATGTATGTGACATGTAGGTTAGACTTCGCAGTAATATGTATGTGACATGTAGGTTAGACTTCGCAGTAATATGTATGTGACATGTAGGTTAGACTTCGCAGTAATATGTATGTGACATGTAGGTTAGACTTCGCAGTAATATGTATGTGACATGTAGGTTAGACTTCGCAGTAATATGTATGTGACATGTAGGTTAGACTTCGCAGTAATATGTATGTGACATGTAGGTTAGACTTCGCAGTAATATGTATGTGACATGTAGGTTAGACTTCGCAGTAATATGTATGTGACATGTAGGTTAGACTTCGCAGTAATATGTATGTGACATGTAGGTTAGACTTCGCAGTAATATGTATGTGACATGTAGGTTAGACTTCGCAGTAATATGTATGTGACATGTAGGTTAGACTTCGCAGTAATATGTATGTGACATGTAGGTTAGACTTCGCAGTAATATGTATGAGACATGTAGGTTAGCCTTCGTAGTAATATGTATGAGACATGTAGGTTAGACTTCGTAGTAATATGTATGTAACATGTAGGTATATGTATGTACCATCAGGTAGCTTTTAACAGCCCATTGGCTGTTGGCTGTCGGAGTGGAAGGCGATGATTTTATTGATTGATAAATGTCTTTCTTCAATAACAGGAACAATTAAAAAATGGAAAAAAAGATTATAAACATAAGAATAGTGGTACAAATTGGCATCCAGTATAAAAAATAATACTCTTCNAAAAAAGATTATAAACATAAGAATAGTGGTACAAATTGGCATCCAGTATAAAAAATAATACTCTTCTGTTAAAACTCAAGTAGTAGAAAATTACAATGAAACCAGAAATAAACGTCAAAGAAAGGAGGATAAGTATAATATGTATTTAATGGCACCTTGAAACCTTAGGTGAGAAGTGCCGTATAAATAATAATGAAATTAAACAGTAAACTGTGAAGAGTGTGTGTGTGTGTGTTTCACAGGTATAAGGCCCTGTACAACAATAGGTGTAGAAAAATTTTATTAATTTAAAAAAATGAAAAGAAATAATGGGGAGAAAATGTTGCAGTTGTGAGGCGCTTCGCGACCATAGGTGTGATTCATGTAGAAAAGAAAACGGACAAATAAACCAGATCTTGCTTGTTACTCGCTGGGTGCCGAAAGAACGGACATGACTAATTACTGAACAAAGAAGAATAAGTCCTACGAAATTATGAACTCAATTCTTTCACTATATTTCGAACACTTACCTTGCTTACGTAATGTCATTTAACAAAAAGTTAAGAGAACGTCAAATAAAAAAGGGAACTGAAAATCTATAAATCATCAGAGAGCAGCAAACCTGTGCAAACTGAACGTTATGTAGCGGGCCGAGTACACGACATAAATGGAAAAGTGGCCACGTTAATAATCCTTGTATAGTCTGTTCACAGTAGTTTGAGCACTTTTGAGGCGCTATCTACTTTTTCCTTTCAGCCATTCTTTATCCTTTAACCACCTTTTAAATAAATATTGGAATGTGAGTAATAAAAACAGTATGCATATTCCACCGCACTCGGAAGTTAACGCCTAAGGCTAAAATAAAATGTATTTATTGACGATTATTCCAAATGAGAGGGCTTCCAAAAGTGCTCACTTTGCCGTGAATAGCCTATACGTAGGGGCAGTGATATTTCACGAAAATATTTCGAGACAAGATACAGTCCAAAGCACTGTAGGGTCGTCCAGCTTCTATGATTGGCTAAAAAATGTTCTGATCCGCGTTAACCGTTTGCGCACGAATCACGAAGGTTCAGTGTCGGAGTTACTTAGTCCTGAGTGGCTTGGTCAAAGACGGACACGGCACCAGCAGCCAATGGAGGTATAACAACAGCTGAGGTGTGTATATAGTATTGAAGTCTACTGTGTGCTCCGATTTTTACGCGAAAAGTCACTGGCCCTACTTATACGTTTATGTGTGGAACTTAAAAACGTGGCGCAGTTGCTGCAGACGGTTCAGCTGCTCAGACGATGTCAACACACGTGTGGGATGGATCTGTGTGCCACGTGACGTCATGCGCAGCCGCGGACGAAGACAGGCGTAGTCTCGCGCACCCTTGGCTAGTAAACAAACAGTCGATTTAATTCCTGAGTGATTTATTCATCTCTTCGCGATAAGAGAATGATTGAGGGGAGAAAGTAACGTGCATAAGTGAATATGTAGTAGTATCCTGAACCACAGCCGTCGTGTGTAATGGGGCCAGGAGGGGGGGGGGCGCCTCACCACTTTG
>NQII01003046.1:102493-132479 GCA_002778355.1 Clitarchus hookeri | reverse complement strand
CCCGCCGGCAAGCGGCATCGTCCAGCACGATTCCCACATGCGAGAATCCGGGAGTGAACCCGCCGGGGATCGAACCCGGATCGCCGTGGTGGGAGGCGAGCGCCCTGAACACTACGCCACCGCTGCCCCTCGCCGCATGGAACCAGCTGGCAGTTGTTGGAGTAATCGGGGCGATCCCAAACAAACCTTGCAGTCTGCGATCCACCAGTAGAACAATACGAAGGCGGACGGACTTCAGGTAGAAATCTACTTCGTTAATGTTTAAGACAATATAGAAGATGTTTTGAGGTTTATTTTTAACAAAGGTACCGAGCTATCAACTGTGATGATTAGTGTGATACAGTAATTCTTTTTTTTTTTTCATTGCAAAAATTACAGTCATTTTCCTGTCATTAGGATGCAAGATATAGTCTTTTATTTTATAAAATATAATATTTATACTAACGGACGTGCGGAGCTATATACATGGCATTCAGCAATAGTATCAGAAGTGGAATAGAAACATTTATATATAATTATATTTTTAATGAGCCAATAATATAATAACTTTGCGTGATTTACTAAGAAAGGCTGAGGTGGTCAAGTAAAACATTTACTAAGAAAGGCTGAGGTGGTCAAGTAAAACATTTACTAAGAAAGGCTGAGGTGGTCAAGTAAAACGCGTTAATGCGACAGTAGACCAGCAGAGTAGGAGCGTGATTTTAACATAAAAAAATTGTGATTAATGAAAAAGGAAAGCCAGAGAGTAAAACATGTGATGCTATTGCTCATCGGGTGAAATTTTATAGACTTAACTAAGTCCAAACTAACGCCATGTCCGACACATCATTCTAACCCAGGAACGCTCACAACATAATAATCTGCTGNCCTCACCACTTTGCAGGCAACATGGACGTCATCCCCCTGGTCGGTAGACAGTGGTCGATCACTACTTCAGATTGTAATGAGTGTTTACGTAACCAGAAACAGCAGTATTCCAGTGGAGATTATTTAATTTAAATCTTTAAAAACCTTGGCGTACATGAGATAAGTGTTACACACGANGAGAGAGAGAGAGAAGGGGGTGGGGAAGAGAGGTTAGTAAAGAAAACGAAGTTCGATGTGCTCGCCCCCCTTCTTCAAACAAGACGACGGCGTCTGTTTTGAACGCCAGGGACAAACCTTGTACGATGATCCGTTATGTAAAATGAAGCAGGAAACGTAATGCAACTTAATGACTTTAAACTATTCACTGTTTCTTCGCACTTTTTTTTTAAATTTAATGAAACAATTGAAAAATCATCCCATGTACGGCATGTTCTGTTGTTTCCTAAATATGTCGTATATTACAAGCGTCTTATTCTTCTGTTAACATCGAACTATCATATTTTTGTTTATTTGAACATTGCCTTATATTTGATATAAAATAAATGTCATGTTTCATTCATAATCAATGCGAAGAAAAACAGTTATAAAATAGGTGTGTTGGCAATGCCTAGTAAGAAATAGTTCTCATGCAAAATATTATTATATTGGTTGCACGAAAATGAGGTATATTGTCCCTTCGGCGTAATTTTCTAGACGTAGTTAGGCTTTGATTGCATGAGGCGGAGGAATATCCTGGAAGTAGAACTCACGCATGGCTTCAGAAAAGTTGGAAGTAACCGTGAATGAACTACAACGTGGTTATTAAATAAGGTGCGAACTGTTGAAAATTGAGAAATAAAACTAGTTAGTTACCAAATGCCATACAGTATTTTTTTTGTAGAACCGTTTGCCTAAGTGCATTACATTAAAGCTAATTTTTTTGTTTCTTAACGTACACGTTATTATTACACACTTTTGTTTGGTTAACGTGACAGCCTCTAATTTACTAATGACGGGTCATGTAATTACCCGCCAAATGTTCACAGATGGCGGATACAAATCTGTTCACTATTTCTTGGATTCATTTTTAAATAGTTTCTGAAATCTTGCAAGTAACAGTTTTGAATTCCCAGTTTTTAATGACACGTCTCTTCATTAAAATCACGTTAGGTCGCATAGTACGTATTATGTTTTATCCCCAATTTTTCATACCGAATCATTTAACAAAAATGGTACCTGAGTTCAAGATCGCCCTGCGTCTGAACTGCACTCGGGGGGGGGGGGACTAGTAAGTCCACCAACTTGTTGACTATGTGGTGATATTTATTTATTTGTGACTGTAAAGATTAATACGACCAACTTTATTCCTCGTCGCGGCAGAAGTCGCCCTCCGAAGTTCATCCCCTAAGAGCGGAGGGGTGTTTGGAAGAAGCTCTACATCGACCGCATTCTCTCTCCTCGTGTCTGGTCCGGGGTAGTGGGTCGAGTTTGTCTGCCGCACCGCCTTGCGNTCGTGTCTGGGCCGGGGTAGTGGGTCGAGTTTGTCTGCCGCACCGCCTTGCGTAAACAGCTATGTCCGCGCGATGTCTAGCAATCCGTCACACGGGTGACTTCACCCCTGTCAGCTCGTGGCCTGCAGCCCGCTACGCAGTATTGCTCTGCGGATAGCCAAGTGCAGGTGCCTCGTGCAAATCAGGGGCAATCGTTCTTCCCCAATTATTCTTCCCGGAAACTTCTACGATCGCTACGATTACTCGATTGAACCAATAAATAAATGCCAACGCTTAACATTTAAGCCAAACATCTACGTTCTCTAAAGGTTATTTTGTTACCTTAGTCTCCACAAACAGGATTTCAAGTTTTTTTGGCAACACAATCTGGCGATGGAAAATAAACAGTCTTTATCAGTTACCAACACTTAACGGCAGGCAATAGCGACCGCTGTTTCGTGATGTGAAACATCATTATACAGAGTATCGTTATCTGTGTGAGTTTGATATCAGTGGTCGATCCTACATACATAATTGAAGAACTGTCGCATTCAGGCGGGAAGAACAATACGGCAATAACTTTATGTAGGATGTAATATAAGGCAGCTTCGATCTTGAGCAATTTGAATTTAACCTAATCTACTCTTAATTATTCTTGAAAAAAATACATAAACTTACAGCCCAAGACCTACCTTTTTGCAAGCAGAAGTTAAATCATTATATGCTCAAAATATTACGAAAGTACGGAGTCGTAAATTAAAGGTAATGCTCTAGCATTTTCATGGAATGAGGACGGAAAATGTCGGAGATAACGTTCCCCCGTCCCCTTGTAGATGGTCGAGATGGAATGCACTTTCTCCATGACGAAAGTGAGATGCGGTCACCACACGATATGTGGCTTGGGAAGACGAATGTGGCTGCTGATTGGCTCATACTACGCGTCTTGTGCAGGGAGAACTACAGCTGACTATTTGGCGGTAAGCTCATCTGTCAGTTCACAGTAAACTGAGCACTACTGAAGGCCTTGCTTAACATATATTTGTATTCACATTGAGTATTCTTGCACCATATGTAAAACGAAATTTGTCTTTATTTTAATAATTTTATTCATGCGTCGGTTGAGTGAACGTATGGAATCATCAGAAAAGTAAATAGTTTACAAATTTTCTCATCAATATATATATGTGTGTGTGTGTGCATTAAAAAACAGAAAGCAAAAAATAATAATTTCCGTATTTCACGAATGTTAACGTAGCACTTGATATTCTAAGTTAAGACATGGAGATACTTTTACCAAATCACCTGGGCACATGTGCCAGTCAGTGCGCACGTTAAAATACATGCACGTGGGGGAAATTACATTTTTCAAAGGTTCATTTCAAACGTGCTCGATTAGTCGTGAACAGCCTATAACGACGTGTGTGTGTGTGTGTGTGTGCGTGTGCGTGCGTGCGTAGAAGGTCGATGGACCGCGTGAACGGTTCTCACGCAGCCGTGTAATATGTAAAAGAAGCGAACTTCTCTTATTTTGTTTAGCTTGGTGTCGTAGGTGCAGCATCTTTGTGTGATGTGATCTCCCGTTTGACGACGAGCTTTGTGAATTTGAAATTTTTTTTTATGTTCTAGAGGTTTTGAGATTTGTTCATATATTTGCCGTTTTTTCGAGCTGTTTGACACGTGTACTGGCTAAACAGGCTCCGTTCCTGATGCCAGCCGCATTTTGCGCCGCATTCGAAGACAGAGATAGATGGGTTATGTCTAAATGTTCCACCGCATGGAATAATAATAATGGCGTGTGGAGAGTGCACCCTTCGAGTGACGGTCTTTCCAGCTGGGACCCGCAGGTGACCGTCATCCCCGAGCATGACAGAAATGAGACCCTATAATGGAGCGGCGCTGGAATGCAAGGGCGGGGGAAACGGGAGTACCCCGAAAAATCCCGCCGGCAAGCGGCATCGNGCAGTTGTTGGAGTAATCGGGGCGATCCCAAACAAACCTTGCAGTCTGCGATCCACCAGTAGAACAATACGAAGGCGGACGGACTTCAGGTAGAAATCTACTTCGTTAATGTTTAAGACAATATAGAAGATGTTTTGAGGTTTATTTTTAACAAAGGTACCGAGCTATCAACTGTGATGATTAGTGTGATACAGTAATTCTTTTTTTTTTTTCATTGCAAAAATTACAGTCATTTTCCTGTCATTAGGATGCAAGATATAGTCTTTTATTTTATAAAATATAATATTTATACTAACGGACGTGCGGAGCTATATACATGGCATTCAGCAATAGTATCAGAAGTGGAATAGAAACATTTATATATAATTATATTTTTAATGAGCCAATAATATAATAACTTTGCGTGTTTAGCGTTAATGTCAATTAGCATTAACGGATCATTATTCAAAGATTTGCTGCTGAAATGGAAGCAAAACATTTACTAAGAAAGGCTGAGGTGGTCAAGTAAAACATTTACTAAGAAAGGCTGAGGTGGTCAAGTAAAACATTTACTAAGAAAGGCTGAGGTGGTCAAGTAAAACATTTACTAAGAAAGGCTGAGGTGGTCAAGTAAAACATTTACTAAGAAAGGCTGAGGTGGTCAAGTAAAACATTTACTAAGAAAGGCTGAGGTGGTCAAGTAAAACATTTACTAAGAAAGGCTGAGGTGGTCAAGTAAAACATTTACTAAGAAAGGCTGAGGTGGTCAAGTAAAACATTTACTAAGAAAGGCTGAGGTGGTCAAGTAAAACGCGTTAATGCGACAGTAGACCAGCAGAGTAGGAGCGTGATTTTAACATAAAAAAATTGTGATTAATGAAAAAGGAAAGCCAGAGAGTAAAACATGTGATGCTATTGCTCATCGGGTGAAATTTTATAGACTTAACTAAGTCCAAACTAACGCCATGTCCGACACATCATTCTAACCCAGGAACGCTCACAACATAATAATCTGCTGGGGACGGACCACGATTTTGAATGCGATGTTACTGAACGTCTCTAGCAGACATAGTTCCGTGACCAGTGTGCTATCTGTACCACGTTGGAGCGAGAGTAAGAAGGTTGGGGGGGGGGGCTGTACAAGTGTGAAGCTACGCAGTACGGAAGCTCTGCTAAGAACGTTTGTAGCGCCCTAGAGCGATTACGTATTCAGACAGGCGGTGGTCCATTAAAACACACCCCTCCTCCGGAGCGGAGGTTGGGTGTTAGCATCGCGGGGCGTCACTGCGTCGACAGCGTGCTCGCCTGCAACAGCGGGCGTGCACTTACTGGGGGAGGAGGGGGTGTTGTAACAGGGGAGAGGGGCAGAGGCTCCTACAGCAGTGCACAACAAACAGCGGAGCAGTGCCTGTTCCGGGATTCGTCGATCCGGAATCCACTGCCATGTCGCCAGTCTCCTCTTTCCGCTGTTCAAGTGCCTACCATTTTTTCCCCTGCGTTTTTAAAGACATTTTGCGGTTTTCCGATACAATATCAATAACTATTCGATAAAAAATCCCAAATCAGTTTAAACAATAACTCTCTCGTACTTTTTTTTAGTTTAATTATAAGTAGGGCCAGTGACTTTCCGCGTGAAAAANAGTTTAATTATAAGTAGGGCCAGTGACTTTCCGCGTGAAAAATTCGATACTATATACACACCTCAGCTGTTGTTTTACCTCCATTGGCTGCTGGTGCCGTGTCCGTCTTTGACCAAGCCACTCGGGACTAAGTGACTCCGACACTGAACCTCCGTGATTCGTGCGCAAACAGTTAACACGGGACAGAACATTTTTTAGCCAATCAAAGTTCGACCTACTGGGATGTCACGAAACCTAACATAGAACAGAGCTTTAGTTTTCGCGAAATATCACTGCCCCTAATTATAAGCATTTTTAACTTGTAATTTGTCCCAAACAAATTTCGGAAAGTTGCACGAGCACAACGTTTGATTTCAGCGAAGGTGTTTTTGAAGATTTAGAGACGCCACGAAGAAATTTCTTTGAAGTGTGTCAGTTTTGTTCGCCTGCGATTAGGGTTTAACTCCAGACTATTTTGTATTTAAAATGTTTGTAAAACTTGAAATAAAAGAATTTCTGAACCAATAGAAGAAATTACAATGAATGTCTTCTTCTTATTCTAAGGGCATTAACAACTAACTTAGATCTAAAGCCAGACATAATAATTATGAAAAAATTTCAAATGTTTATGCTAATAGAAATAAATTAGAATTTTTTGTATTTTCCTTCATTAATTTTAGTTAATTAATTTACCGTAGTTTTTTATACTTTTATCAGTGTACTATTTAATGTAATAAAACATACATATGAAATATCCTAAAAATATCTAAAATAATTTTGAACGCCCTTAAGCTGCATTCACACTTGAGCATTCCGCACACACGAGCGGACTGATGCCAAGTTCCAACTGGCACTTTTGTTGAAATAGTCGCGTGACCTGTTTTGTCTACAAAATCTATTACGTGATTTTGTAATTTGTGTTGTGCTTTTCGTCAACTTCGAAGCTGACAAATTACCAAACCGCCACCATTTTAGTTTTTGCCTGTTTGAAACTTTTAAACACAAATATAGACGAGGTTATTGGAATGAACAAATGTGTATTGCACTCACGGCGATTATTTCACAAATCACGTCGCTGAAACATTCTTGAAATAGGTATATTCTCATGACACTTTTTGTTAACCCATTCAGACCCAGTGTAAATAATTGTGTACATTATGAACGAGTAGGTAATTTTCGGTTTGCACTACACGATGCGAATCTCAATGACCAATGGCCTTACCTGTGGGTAAACTGTAATCAAACATATAGCCTACAGCTCATTGGTTGTGACCACGAAACAAGGGTTATGTCGGGTTAAGTACATCATGCATCATAAATATTTTTTGTCTGCAACTCCTAAAACCGTAAATTAATGTTGGTCTGAACGGCTTACGTAACAATTTCCTATCTTATTTGGAAAAAAAAAAAAAAAAAAAAAAAAATTTTTGTTAATTTTAAATTTCAAACGGTCTACAGCAACTTTCGGGAATAATTACTGTTTGTTTTAAGAATTCGTAGACTTTTAATATTGGATTCGCGATAACGCCAAAATAATAGTAAACTGTATGCTACACAGTTGTATGTCGTGGTGTTGCGACTAAACCTTACGAAGCGTTACGTACAAATGAGGAAAAACGAAACTGGGAACGAACTGGAAGACGGTCCGCGCGTGCGCAGAGAGACGACTCTCCGCATGCGCGGTTGTCGACAAAGTGGGGTTGTTCGAAATAATTTCATTTGTGCGTGCGTGCGTGTACTGTGTGCTGCGTTCGCACGGGAGGTACTAGTGCACCCGAGCCGCAATACATTGGAGCAGTAAGTGCATGGCNCCCCCCCCCAACTTTCCACCCAGCTGCACTCGACAAACATTCAGAGTCTTGAGGTGCCATTCTTGCGAACATTTTTGAAACGTCGGTGACGTAGCAGGTTCGACGACGAAGTGCTGCTGCGATCTGCGTACGAGCGTCTCTCGCATTCCATCGCACACGCGTGTGCGTTCGTTTCGACAAATGCTGAGTACTCGAGTCGGCGGCCTTTCCACTGGTGCGAGCGAGGTGACGTCACGTGTGTAGTGGTTAGACTACTCGCCTCCCACATGGGCGAACCGGGCTCCGTTCCCTGGCGGGGTCGCTCCCGGATTTTCCAATGCGGGAATCACGCCGGAGCCGGACGATGCCGCTGGTCAGCGGGTTTTTCTCTGGGATCTCCCTCGCTTCACCCTAATTGGTTCTCACGACCTCGATGTTAAGAGCCGCCCAACTCTCCTCACTCACGTGCCCCTGGGCTCTCCGAGATGTATGCGCAAGCAGCTGTTTCCACTGGCAGTCCTTCCCCGCCCGCTCCGAGCACGCGGTTGTTGGGTCGGCCTCTTTGATCTCGCTTCACACGGGCTAGGAGGATCGTCGGGAGACAATGTTGACAGACACTAAGCAAGGCTTCCCCACAGCCCGCTGTTTGCCAGACGCCTCAACTGTGACGTCAGCTATGACGTGCTGCACAAACACCAAGTTGTGTGGTCGTCAAACACTCATAGATAGGCCCAGTGACTTTTCGCGTAAAAATCTGAGCACACAGTAGACTTCAATACTATATACACACCTCAGCTGTTGTTACACCTCCATTGGCTGCTGGCGCCGTGTCCGTCTTTGACCAAGCCACTCAGGACTAAGTGACTCCGACACTGAACCTCCGTGATTCGTGCGCAAACCGTTAACACAGGCCAGAACATTTTTTAGCCAATAAAAGAAGCTGGACAATCCTACAATGCGTTGGAATGTATCTTGTCTCGAAATCTTTTCGCGAAATATCACTGCCCTTAACTATAGCGGTTTATTTCATGTACTGCAGATTTTAAGTTTTTGTGAAGTAAGATTTTTAAAAAATGCTGCTAATTTATGTCTAGCTATTTGCCTTATCCTAAAGTACAGACATAAAATTCGAACTATCAACGTAAAATTGGTCACAAATGGCATTACATAAACTTTACAATATCGATATATTCCTGCGTCTTTATGACTATCAAATTACGGGTAGTAAAATTAAATACTAAATAAGTTATCCACAGTATCGGGATAATGTTAGCCACCCAAATGTATAGAAATTCACAATAATTCTTATTTTATAAAAGTGAGTTCAGTGATACTGAAGCTGTCAGGGTCTCGGACACGAACAAAATGCATACACACGCGAGTCAAATGCATACACACACGAGCAAAATATTTGTACTTAGATAATGAAAAAATTTTAAAAACTCCTGGCTTTGCGCATTATTTTATTATTATTGAATACGGATTTAATTTTACAAGACATATTTACTGTATGATTTTATCACTTTTCCTATTTTATTATTAGAAACAGGTGTTTTCGCGAAAATATTTAAGGTAATGCTAGACGTCAATGTTCTACGTCCAAAACCACAACTTTATTTGGTTATTGGCCGCGTGTCTACGTGAGAAGACGTATTCTTATTTGACTTGGCCAATCGTAATAAAGTACTCCGATACTGAACGTCCATGATTCGTGCGAAAACGGTTAACACGGGCCAGAACATTTTTGTTAGCCAATCAAATAAGCTGGACGACCCTACAGTGCGTACACACGTATGCGATTTTATTTTTGCTTTAAAAAGGTGTATATTAAACCGGAAGTGTATCCATAGTTAGACGGGAATTTAAGATTCGCTGGATGAGAGCTCTACAACATGACGAAATGCAGGCGATAAAACGATTACTGTAGCGAAGAAAATGTATGGTATACGGATGAAACACGAGTTTATGAAGCGAAATCCCAAAGAAATCCATTAAACGACTGTCACAGCAGGTTGGTTGAAAACCAACATCCGCGTAAAATCGCTGTCCAGAAGTACTTGAAATGTATCTCTGTAACTACCATACAAGCTAAGCTTTTTCGGAAGGAATATAAACACAGCCGACCTACTTTAGTGGAGTGGTTGGTATGATGAACAGCTTATGGGGCGAATGCCTGGAATTGCGTCAGTCGGTTAGCAAAGATGTTGGGTTTATTTCAGTGTGCTACCCGCTTCCTTGGAAACTTTTTAGCATAAATAAGAAACAATTTAGATAATAGGACAATTCTCAACACGCAGTTGTTTTGAGAAGAACTTCTCCACCATAGCACGCGTGCAACTGAGCACGCGTGGTATGGCGAGTCGATTGCAGAAACTTAGAAACGACGCTAAGGAGCATTGTAATTTACTGGAACTCAGCGTAAATCACTATTACATCATTAAAATTCATTCAATGATATAATCTGCGAGTTGTCACTTTTCCCAGCTGGGATTCTGAATTCTGATTTCACCGATCTGTACCTGTTTTCACTATTTCAGGATTGAAGAGCTCTGCGCCTAGTGAAGCGTTCAGAGTGCGCATCCCACTTGCGCTGCTACAGAGTACAGGTTTTCCGAAGGCCAGCGCACCCTCCAAACCTCCCGCACTGTAACTGTACTCCTAAGAGTAAAACAGCGTGCTGCACTTTTTCTGTCCATTTCTAAGGGTCATTCACTTTCTTAGTACCTGTAGTCGGTATATACCGATTTTATCTCTTAAAAACCTGTCCTCACAAATCAGGGGTCCTCTAAGCATTTGAGTGCCCCGTTATGGGTCATCAGAAATTTGCTGGTACCATTTATCGAATTCCTCTAATAGTTTTCCAATCACAGTTGCGAATTCGTTCCATATCTTGTGGAGATCTTTTTTGACCATCACATCTTCAGATCTCCAGCGAATGCCCTTTGTTCGAGCTTGTTCCTCAAGCCAAACTCGCAGCTCCTCTGTCTTGAGACAGTCTTCCAGCACATGGTGTACTGTGTCGTCAACACCACATGCATCGCTCAGCGGGGATTGCACGAGCCGCATGCTGTTCAACTTGGCCTTGAAGTTACCATGACCTGTTGTGTGCCACAGAGTACAGATGTGAAACAGACGTCACCGGCCAGCGACATAACGGAACGCCTTCCGCCAATCAGCGCCTGGTAAACCTACTTGCCAGCAGGCAGGCCAGCCAGTAACCGAACTTTCAGCAGCACGCGATAGCCAATCAGACGCTATATCCACTTCCAGATACTCACGCAGCCAATCAGAGAATGGGTAAGCCCACATCTAAGTAACCGCGACAGTGCACTTACTGTAAGCGCCCCCAAGTGCTGCCGGCTCGCCTTCCTAGAGCAGGGGCCGCGGTGGTTTGGTGGTTAGACTACTCGCCTCCCACATAGGCGAACCGGGTTCGATTCCCCACGGGGTCGCTCACGGATTTTCACGTATGGGAGTCGTGCCGGGCGATGCCGCTGGTCGGCGGGTTTTCTCGGGGATCTCCCGTTTCCCCCGCCCTTTCATTCCGGCGCTGGTTCATGCTCACCTCGCTTCACCCTCGTCGGCTCTCAGGACCTCGTTGCTAAGAGCCACCAAAATCTCTCCAGTCCACTCAAACGGACCTGGTTTCTGATTGGTTACTGCGTACTGCGGTATCTTCCCTTCTGGCTGGGCTGCAGGCCGGCGAACGAATTACCGAGCGCTGATTGGCGAACGGCGTTACGGCATGTTGGTAACTGGTGACGTCATTTTTCTGGCGTGTGTGTGGTCAGAGTTCGCGGTGCAAGTATTTCACTTCCGTAATTTCACTTCCGTTATTTTATCTAGCACCGAACTTTCTATTGCGACAAATTGACAAATTGTTTCCAAAACCTTTCATCTCTTTGTGAAATACAAATATAGCAACTCAAAATTATTACGCCTCTTTGTGAAGGACCTTCACGAACAAGGACAATTGTCTCGAGTCGAAATTAAGAGTAAAGGAAAACAAAACATGGGAATACAGTCTAATGAACCCAGACGTAAAGTTTGTTCGCAAAGAAGTGTTGTGATTGGCTGGAACTACAACTTCGCTGCAGTTGTAATTGGCTGGATGTTGCGAGGCGTGAGTTTTTACAAGCGAGAGCGCGGGGTACATTTCGCAGGTGTCAGCCAAGTCGGTGCTATCCCGAAGTTTGTTTCAAAAGTTGAATGTCGGAAACTCGTTCGTTTCTACGTATTTTAAGTTTTTGTTGTGACCTCGCTCGATGCTAGGTGCGAAATATGCCACTGAAAGCAGACAGTGGAATAACGCCAGTTAAAGAATACATGAAGAATAGGAGGTCGGGCAGAACATGACTTTGTCTCTACTACATGCATACTGAACATGTGTAAATACGTCGTATTCTTTAAACGGCGAAGAGGCTTCGGTAGCTGAGCGGCTAGACTGCTCGCCTTCCACCAAGGTGAACCGGGTTCAATCCCCGGCCGGGTCAAGTGGGAATCGTGCCGGACGATACAGCTGGTCAGCGGGTTTTCTCGGGGATCTCCCGTTTCCCCGTGGCATTTCATTCCGGCGCTGCTCCATACTCACCCTGCTTCACCCTCGTCGGCAGGGACAGTGATATTTCGCGAAAAGATTTCTAGACAAGATCTAGTCCAACGCACTGTAGGGTCGTCCAGCTTCTTTGATTGGCTAAAAAAAAGGTTCTGGCCCGTGTTAACCGTTTGCGCACGAATCACGGAGGTTCAGTGTCGGAGTTACTTAGTCCTGAGTGGCTTGGTCGAAGACGGACACGGCACCAGCAGCCAATGGAGGTGTAACAACAGCTGAGATGTGTATGTAGTATTGAAGTCTACGGCGTGCTCCGATTTTTACGCGAAAAGTCACTGACCCTACGCATCGGCTCTCAAGACCTCGATGTTAAGAGCCGCCCAGACCTCTGCACTCACTTCAGAAGTGTTCATTTTACCGCGGACAGCCTCTGGTAAAGTTGTGGCGACGACCCGAAGAGAAACCCGGAAGAGCGAACAGTCGGTGGGGGTGAGTGAGTGGAGGGTTGGTTAGGTTGAAGGNGGGGGGGGTTCTATCATCACGTCGCCAAGACGAGACGTACGATCGCTTCCTGCTGTAAATTACAGCGCACGTCTAGAAACGCTGAGAATGTGGAATGAATAAGTGAAGGGGCAAATAAAAAAGGAATGCTCACGCCGCATTACTAAGAGACCTGAAAAATTCGCGGATTCATTTCTTGACAACACAAAATTCAAAACACGCGTGTTAATAAAACTTTAGCCGTTTGTCCACGCGGTGTTTGACACCTCCTGAAGAAGGCTGGCCCAGTCGTCGCCTTCTACTGTGACGGCAGACGACCAATTTGCAGTTGATATCGGCATGTGTGTACATTAGATTGGAGAATCTAGCCTGCAGGTCATTGAACTCGTGAATTTTTCTGGTATCTACGCATTACTAGTTCCTACTCTACCCACATGAGAAGATATTCACCGCCCTGTTAACTGCAGTTAACGCTCGGCTTCGCCGCTTCAGCAGTAATTCTTCGTTCTCGCGTCATAATTTCGGATTCATAGTAATTACTAACGATGTATAATTAGAGACCTGAAAAAATCGCGAGTTCAATGACCTGTAGGCTATACTCCATTGTCGTATGTAAAATAATGCAAATGTCACTGTTCATTGGTTACGTGTTGTATTAGCGGAAGACGGTATTTCGTCTGCATTTTATTGTGTGTTTGTTATTGGCTCAGAGTTGTCCAGGAGGTGTAAACTAACGGGTGGACCAATAAAATAGGCAATACAAACGTACGAGGTTTTGAATTCTAGTTTGTCCCAAAATAAAACAGCGAATTTTTCAGGTCTCTATGTATAATTATAAAAAATTTATATTTTACGAGTTCTTTAAAATTTTTGTGCGTAATTCAAATTGTGTTTTACCTGCTTGTTGTTAAAATTCTAGAACTAATTAATAAAATATAAATATGTTCTCGACTTTTTACAACAACCAGATAACACACAGTTATAATTACGCACAAAAATATGAAATAACTCGTATAATTTATATTCTCTATAAAATCGTACATTGTCAGTAACTACTATGAATCCGAAATTATGACACAAAACGAAGAATTTCTGCAGAAGGTGTAAGGCAGGGCCTTAACGTGGTTCCGTGAAGAGGTCATACATGAGAGATACCAACGTTCAAAACTCAATTCTGAGCCTTGCGTCTTACAACAAATTCGCTTCACAGTTGAAGTCATCCCGCGAGGAAAATAAGCGAAAGACATTTATTTCTGTTATCCTATAAAATTGAAAATTTAAAACAACAGTTGCATTATCTTTGCGCAGCAGACCATAAAAATACCTATGTGGTCAGTGGAGTATATAATTAAGACTTTACCAGAGTTTAATGTAGTTATCGTGCTAATAAATTCCCACCGAGACGTAAATAGACCTCTCTTATACTTTATATGTAGGGCCAGTGACTTTTCGCGTAAAAATCGGAGCACACAGTAGACTTCAATACTATATACACACCTCAGCTGTTGTTATACCTTCATTGGCTGCTGGTGCCGTGTCCGTCTTTGACCAAGCCACTCAGGACTAAGTAACTCCAACACTGAACCTCCGTGATTCGTGCGGAAACTGTTAACACGGGCCAGAACATTTTTCAGACAATCAAAGAAGCTGGATGACCCTACAGTGCTTTGGACTGTATCCTGTCTCGAAATCTTTCCGCGAAATATCACTGCCCCTAGTTGATTGCCACTTAATGCTGGAATTACCAAAACATTTTGTCGCTGCCACAAAACTCTTTTGTAATATCTATATTGACAGAATAATTTTGTAGCCAGCAGCAAACTTTTTTTAAGTCCCTGCAAAACTATTTTTTTTTTCCAGTACAGATACGAAAATTTAAACTTTTTTTGGTTTTGGAAATGACTTAATTGTGTACCTTCGTACTGTCGTACTTGAACGCCTCGCGAAGTCTTATCCTAAACTGAAATACCGTGGCCGGGACCTCTCTTCTCTTTGCACGACACAAAACGCCTCACCCTGAGGTTATTGACGTGGCGTGTGATCTCCGTTCGGACAGAATATCTCAGAACGCAGAGTTGAAAGAGCAGCTTATTACACAGAATCCAGCCACACACGACAACAAAATGGCGTCACCAGATAGAGAGTACATAAGTACACGGAGAGGAAATGGCATGGCGGTTGTGATTGGCTGACAATGTTCTGGAAGTGGGCCTTGTGTCTGATTGGCTGCTGCGTACAGCGAAACGCTCTATTGGGCGGGCTGTCGGCCGGCAAGTAAGTAACCAAGCACTGATTGGCAAACGGCGTTCCGACGAGTTGCTGACACGGGACGCCATTTTGTGGTCGTGTGCTGCTGGATTTCGCGAAATAAAGCGGCAGCTCCACCTCTGTAGTCTTTAAGTGTTCTGTGCCAGCGACATGTCGGAAGGCCGTTCGCCAATCAGCGCCTGGCACTATAGCAGCCCCAGCCGATAAGGAACATTTCACAGCTTGCAGTAACCAATCAGAAACAAGGCCCACTCACGTATCCTCGTATAGCCAATCAGAGAACGGGTACGTGCGTTTCAAAGGAACCAACACGCCATTTTGCCTCTATGCGCTTGTCTTTTCTGTGGAACGGAACATTTATTAAAAGCACGATACGTGCTTTTAATAAATAAATTCCGTGATTAATGTAGAATAACCAATTAATGTTATCAATTACTTGTTTAGTGTAAGAAATGTATTGACAGTTAGAAAATACACTTTCGTATATCATATTGTAAGGTTTTGGCTCAACACTTTAATAATTAAAAAAAAACACTTTTCATACTGTATGTGGGAGGGGGGTGACTAATGGCTTGCCCTTGGAAGTAACACTAGATGAGTCAATTCTTTTTGGGGTCATTAACATGCCAACAGCTCCCCCCACCACGAGATGAGACGTAGTCCTCGGCGGGACAGCACGGCAGACAGTCTTCAGAGCAGCTGCTAGGTGAGGGTGGGAATGACGTGGGCAATTTCACCCCGGGGACTTGCTGGCGCGTGTTGATTGGCCAGGGCGACCTGCCGTGAATACCTGCGTGGCCCTGGGCTTGTTGCGAGCGAACAAGCGGGCCCTCCTTCGGGCCGAGCAATCAGCGTCTCCTCGCCTTTCAGCTGTTCAAACCCTCGCCCTCGACACCCCCTTCCCTCCCTCATCACGTCACAGGCTCATCGTACACTGCCCGACGTAGTCACTCCCCGTATAGCACATTCATGGTTACTTCCAGCTTTCCTGAAGCACTGCAAAAGTTCCACTTTCAGGCTACTCCCCACCCCATGCAAACAAATCCTTTCATGCTCACTGCAGCCGATTGTCTACGTGCTGCACGTGAAGGTAATTCTTGACCGGAACTGTACTCTACGAAGCTCAGTGCCCAAATAGTTTCCCCTGGGAGTAACTGATTCGTTTTTTCTACTCAGTTTGGGAAGCTCATGGCTTGGGCCAACTGTTTTACGTGAACATATTCATGGGCATGTTACACGTCGATGCCCTACACACACGCCTGCAGCTTTCCTTACTTACTGGCCGTACGCGTGTCTTCAAGAGAACTCCTTTCTCATTGGCTGTTCACCTTTGTCTGAGCACTTTTGAAATCGGCCTTGGGGAAATGTCTCTGCCCCTACCTGCATGTATTTCAACGGACACGTTGAAGGATACACGCTCGCTAAAGTTGACAACAGTGCAGCTGGATTAGTTCCGTTTCTTAACGTCGAACCTCCCACCAAGGCAAACCAGGTTCAATCCCCACCCGGTTCACTCCGGATTTTCGCAATTGTGGGAATCGTGCCGGACGATGCCGTTGGTGGGCGGGTTTTCTCGGGGATCTGCCGTTTCCCCCCGTTATTTCATTCCGGCGCTGCTCCATACTCACCTCACTTCACCCTCGTCGGCTCTCAAGACCTCGCTGTTAAGAGCCGCCCAAATCTCTTCACTCACTCACTTAACGTTGAACCAAAATTCTTCGGTAAACATTCGTGAACACTCAAATATAATTGATTTTGCTTTCTGTTCTTTTTCCAGTAGGTACATCGAAGTGTTTTTATTAGCAAATTTGTTAAACAATTACTTTCCTAATATATGTCTAGTTTCGCTTGACCAACGCATAAGTGAAGTAGCCAGGCCCATGGCAATGCTAATTGTGCGTATGGTGGAAGAACACACGATGCGTAGAGACCTGAAAAACTCGCGAGTTCAATGACCTGCAGGCTAGACTCTACAGTCTCGTGTACAAATATGCCGATGCCAACGTAACATTGGTTNTCGCGAGTTCAATGACCTGCAGGCTAGACTCTACAGTCTCGTGTACAAATATGCCGATGCCAACGTAACATTGGTTATCTGCTGTCACAGCGGAAGGCGACAATTGGACACCGTTCTCCAGATGGTGTCAAACACCGCGTGAACCAATGACCAAATTTATGTAAACGTACGTGTTTTGAATTCTAGCCTGTCCCAGAATGAATCCGCGAATTCTTCAGGTCGCTAACAATGCGTAGTTGAGTAGATCTTAAGCAGGGCTTTCGAAAATGTTCAGTTCACCGTGAATAGTCTTTACTAGGCTGGGCCAATCAGAAATAATTTACTTCGATACCTATCCACGTACTGTGTAAGTACGCAAAGACGAAATAGCGTGGCGGTTCCTTTGATGTAGGCATATCCATTCCCTGNCTATCCACGTACTGTGTAAGTACGCAAAGACGAAATAGCGTGGCGGTTCCTTTGATGTAGGCATATCCATTCCCTGGTTGGCTATGCGAGTCTCTCAGAACTGGCCTTGTGTCTGTATTCAAAAATAGCTTCATTGCGATGAATAGACCTCTAGCACAGCCTCACAGCACTANCTATCCACGTACTGTGTAAGTACGCAAAGACGAAATAGCGTGGCGGTTCCTTTGATGTAGGCATATCCATTCCCTGATTGGCTGTGCGAGTCTCCGGGAACTGGCCTTGTGTCTGTATTCAAAAATAGCTTCATTGCGATGAATAGACCTCTAGCACAGCCTCACAGCACTANGAACTGGCCTTGTGTCTGTATTCAAAAATAGCTTCATTGCGATGAATAGACCTCTAGCACAGCCTCACAGCACTACGCTAGGTTTTTTTTTTTCTATTATTCTACTTAGGCACAGTCAAGATGCCTACGTTTAGAGATAATATTTTTTTCAGCAATTGGTGGAAATNTTTCTATTATTCTACTTAGGCACAGTCAAGATGCCTACGTTTAGAGATAATATTTTTTTCAGCAATTGGTGGAAATGTTTAACTGTATGCAACACAGTAAAAAAAATTCTATGCATATTACAAACAATTTAGGAGACTAGTTGCTAAATATTTTCCTGTAACTCTACAGCTGAAATATTGTATATTTACAACACATTATTTTAGAAAACACACAAAAAAATGTTATGCAGCCCAATGTGAATAATAAACTTGAAGTATACAATATTTACCTGCTCGTTACAATTCAAAATTACTTTAGCACATTCCCCATGAAGATTTAAGTGAAAATTTTCTGTAAACTATTTGTACTGTTACAAAAATACCTTCGTTGACTTGTTTCAAAGTAATTTCTTGTATAAATACAAACAAAAATGTTTACGGTGTTTTCTGATTGCTTTTAAACGCAATCAAAATGAAAGATGTTTCATTAAACAATCTTTAAAAAGTTATATTTATGATATAAGGCTCGACATTTTTACTTGGTACGAATNGAAAGATGTTTCATTAAACAATCTTTAAAAAGTTATATTTATGATATAAGGCTCGACATTTTTACTTGGTACGAATCTAATGTACAACCATACAGGGGACACACGAGGATTATTTCAGCGTCGGTAATTTTCATTAAATTGTGTGAAAATGTGAAAGAACTTGGAAAATACTTGTTGATTTTAGCAACTTCCAGGCATCTTGAAATGAACACCAGCGCATCATCTTTCTTCTCTCGGCGTCCTCTGCGTCTCTGCAACCAAACTTGAATACAAGTCTCCATCTTACTTCCATTAGCTCACTCCGAGCATTCATCAACACCACAGAATGTTCTCTAGCAGCGTCTTCAAGAAGAATTTAATAACGTGGAAAATATTTCCCGGCATTCTTCGCCAGTGATCAACTTCCGCCTCAAGTTATAACGAAGAGGGCGGAGAAATGTGTCTGAATAACATTTCAGTTTTTTAATGGCGTGTCAAAAGTGCTGCAAAATTTATTACAAAAAAAAATCGAAACTTCTCTTTTCTGTGAGAAGCAATAACAAAAGTAAACTTTCAGGACTCTTTCCAGGAAGGATAAATATCTACGAAAGAAAACGGATCATTACAAAAAAAAAATCCATGAACGGGGAGAAAAATGGCTGCAAAATAACTTGTAAACAATTGTAGCCAATTACGTATGGAACCCAATAGAAATATTGAGCTATCACGTGCACGATTATAATGTAGTTTACATCATAGAGTTAAACATGGCACTTCTAACCCACACAGTACTATTCCAACAATTACAAAAAAACTTTGGATTCAATTTTCAGTCAAAAAATTCAGAAGAGCATTAAATGTAAAACGATAAGATGTTAGCGCTGGAATGCATGCACTCGATTAAAAAAAAAATCTTATTTGGAAAATGATTTGCAAATCTCGTGGCATTAATGTTTAGCGCCCCAATACAGACGACATAGCTTGCTCGTGTCAATGAACAGGCTCTGGAATAGATCTCGATCTCGAAGGGCAGGGGGTGCCGCGGTGGCTCAGCGGATATACTGCTCGCCCCTCACCTAGGCGAACTGGGTTCGATCCCCGGTCGGCTCACTCCCGATTTTTGCAAGTGGGAATAGTACCGGACGATGCCGCTGGTCAGCGGGTTTTCTCGCGAATCTCCAGTTCCCCCCCGCCCCTTCATTCCGGCGCTGCTCCATACTCACCTCATTTCACCTTCATCGGCTGTTAAGACCACGATGTTAAGAACCACCCAAATCTCTTCATTCACTCGAAGGGCAAGAGGGAATAAAGCTGTATTTTCAGTGTAGGTAATTTTGTATTTTCTCTAAGTAGATTTGCAATCAAGATTTTTTTATAAACTTACAGGCGAAAAAAAAATATTTTCTAATAAATTTCTGTATAAATAACGAGTCAGTTATACGCGATAAAACACTCGTGAGAAGCAAATAATGCAGTTTCGGCATGTTTGTGGACTAATGGAGGTGAGGGGCCACGAGTAACAATGTTGACATATATAAATTCCACAATTATATATCACCAGCTTAAAGGAATTTAGTTTTCCGTATTCACTCAAGGCGGCACGGAAAGCGGTCTCTCTATAACGGCATTTAATTTGTTTTACATTATTTCAGTGTGCCAACGACATGTTATTATTTTAGTTTCCTATCAAACAGTGTCGCAAAGAATTTTAAAATAAAGGGAACATCATTTGTATATACGTTCGAGGCAAGCGTGAATATTTCATAGAAACGTTTCGAGTGAAAGCAAGATTAATTCTACGCGAGTTCCGAAACCACAGGGAAGTTTGGAATGGAACAACCTGTACATTTGAACTACTGAATACTTTGAGTGGTTTACATTTTGTAAAAAAAAAATAAAAACAGCTTACAACGCTTTCATAGCGTGTTAAGAAAGTACACAGTAGGTGACCTCTGCTGGATCGAGGTGCATAAAGCTTTGCTTGCTATCCTCAGGGCAACAGTATATTATGGTAATTATCTTCCTTACATTAAATTAACATGCAATGCATTTCATTGGTAGTGAAATTTACAAATAACTAACGACTATCAAAGACATGAATCCACGCCTGGTGTTTTATCTGTCAAGATATATTTAATTTGGCGAACAGCTCTGCAATAAGCCAAATGTATGTCGTAAACAGCCAACTGTTGATCTTCCATTCCCCTCTCCTCATTCCAAAAGCCGAAGGGGGGGGGGGGTTGTTCACCCCTACGCACGCGCACAACTGCGACTCCAATTTCCCGTCGAAATCACGCAGTCGACGTAGAACCGCGCTCGCTCACGATCCTCGTGACGAAGGTCGCGCGCAATCAGCGAGTTTGCGCGAACGTTGTGTTGTTCAACAATGAGTCGTCAACGATGGAGTCTGGCACTTTGTTTTTGCCTCGGACGACCAACGAAAGCCGTTTCGATCGTGTACGTCATGATCGCACTCGGAAAGATAATTAGCACTATGACACCCCGCCTCAAAGAATGATAAGGCATTGGTTCAAGACTCCACAAGGGCGTATCCGAATGCGTGAGTGATGGAGGGCTTAATAAAAAATCAAGCAACTTAACCTGATTTTTAATCAATACACACAGCTATTATTTACGATATTAAACTNGAAAGATGTTTCATTAAACAATCTTTAAAAAGTTATATTTATGATATAAGGCTCGACATTTTTACTTGGTACGAATGTAATGTACAACCATACAGGGGACACACGAGGATTATTTCAGCGTCGGTAATTTTCATTAAACTCTGTGAAAATGTGAAAGAACTTGGAAAATACTTGTTGATTTTAGCAACTTCCAGGCATCTTGAAATGAACACCAGCGCATCATCTTTCTTCTCTCGGCGTCCTCTGCGTCTCTGCAACCAAACTTGAATACAAGTCTCCATCTTACTTCCATTAGCTCACTCCGAGCATTCATCAACACCACAGAATGTTCTCTAGCAGCGTCTTCAAGAAGAATTTAATAACGTGGAAAATATTTCCCGGCATTCTTCACCAGTGATCAACTTCCGCCTCAAGTTATAACGAAGAGGGCGGAGAAATGCGTCTGAATAACATTTCAGTTTTTTAATGGCGTGTCAAAAGTGCTGCAAAATTTATTACAAAAAAAAATCGAAACTTCTCTTTTCTGTGAGAAGCAATAACAAAAGTAAACTTTCAGGACTCTTTCCAGGAAGGATAAATATCTACGAAAGAAAACGGATCATTACAAAAAAAAATTCATGAACGGGGAGAAAAATGGCTGCAATATAACTTGTAAACAATTGTAGCCAATTACGTATGGAACCCAATAGAAATATTGAGCTATCACGTGCACTTCTAACCCACACAGTACTATTCCAACAATTACAAAAAAACTTTGGATTCAATTTTCAGTCAAAAAATTCAGAAGAGCATTAAATGTAAAACGATAAGATGTTAGCGCTGGAATGCATGCACTCGATTAAAAAAAAAAATCTTATTTGGAAAATGATTTGCAAATCTCGTGGCATTAATGTTTAGCGCCCCAATACAGACGACATAGCTTGCTCGTGTCAATGAACAGGCTCTGGAATAGATCTCGATCTCGAAGGGCAGGGGGTGCCGCGGTGGCTCAGCGGATATACTGCTCGCCCCTCACCTAGGCGAACTGGGTTCGATCCCCGGTCGGCTCACTCCCGATTTTTGCAAGTAGGAATCGTGCCGGACAATGCCGCTGGTCAGCGGGTTTTCTCGCGGATCTCCAGTTCCCCCCCGCCCCTTCATTCCGGCGCTGCTCCATACTCACCTCATTTCACCCTCATCGGCTGTTAAGACCACGATGTTAAGAACCACCCAAATCTCTTAATTCACTCGAAGGGCAAGAGGGGATAAAGCTGTATTTTCAGTGTAGGTAATTTTGTATTTTCTCTAAGTAGATTTGCAATCAAGATTTTTTTATAAACTTACAGGCGAAAAAAAAATATTTTCTAATAAATTTCTGTATAAATAACCAGTCAGTTATACGCGATAAAACACTCGTGAGAAGCAAATAATGCAGTTTCGGCATGTTTGTGGACTAATGGAGGTGAGGGGCCACGAGTAACAATGTTGACATATATAAATTCCACAATTATATATCACCAGCTTAAAGGAATTTAGTTTTCCGTATTCACTCAAGGCAGCACGGAAAGCGGTCTCTCTATAACGGCATTTAATTTGTTTTACATTATTTCAGTGTGCCAACGACATGTTATTATTTTAGTTTCCTATCAAACAGTGTCGCAAAGAATTTTAAAATAAAGGGAACATCATTTGTATATACGTTCGAGACAAGCATGAATATTTCATAGAAACGTTTCGAGTGAAAGCAAGATTAATTTTACGCGAGTTCCGAAACCACAGGGAAGTTTGGAATGGAACAACCTGTACATTTGAACTACTGAATACTTTGAGTGGTTTACATTTTGTAAAAAAAAAATAAAAACAGCTTACAACGCTTTCATAGCGTGTTAAGAAAGTACACAGTAGGTGACCTCTGCTGGATCGAGGTGCATAAAGCTTTGCTTGCTATCCTCAGGGCGACAGTATATTATGGTAATTATCTTCCTTACATTAAATTAACATGCAATGCATTTCATTGGTAGTGAAATTTACAAATAACTAACGACTATCAAAGACATGAATCCACGCCTGGTGTTTTATCTGTCAAGATATATTTAATTTGGCGAACAGCTCTGCAATAAGCCAAATGTATGTCGTAAACAGCCAACTGTTGATCTTCCATTCCCCTCTCCTCATTCCAAAAGCCGAAGGGGGGGGGGGGTTGTTCACCCCTACGCACGCGCACAACTGCGACTCCAATTTCCCGTCGAAATCACGCAGTCGACGTAGAACCGCGCTCGCTCACGATCCTCGTGACGAAGGTCGCGCGCAATCAGCGAGTTTGCGCGAACGTTGTGTTGTTCTACAATGAGTCGTCAACGATGGAGTCTGGCACTTTGTTTTTGCCTCGGATGACCAACGAAAGCCATTTCGATCGTGTACGTCATGATCGCACTCGGAAAGATAATTAGCACTATGACACCCCGCCTCAAAGAATGATAAGGCATTGGTTCAAGACTCCACAAGGGCGTATCCGAATGCGTGAGTGATGGGGGGCTTAATAAAAAATCAAGCAACTTAACCTGATTTTTAATCAATACACACAGCTATTATTTACGATATTAAACTACATTATCGCCACTATTACTTTTGTTATTCTCAGTGAGCACAATATTTAATGCATAATATTAGTTTTAATTAAAGTCCTTATCACTGTCCCTATATTGGTTATTTACTTAATTCACGCTCATTACGTACACATATTCAATCTGTGTATTGCCATCATTACAAATGTCTTACTTTCAATATTCTCGCCCGCTAGTAGCACTCTTCACTGTACCGATGCTCGCAGTCCACAGACTTCACTCTCGCTGCCACTCGACGCTCTGCTGGCTCGTCATCTCGCTGTCGTTGCACTCCAGGCGCTTAAGGTCGCAAATCCTCCAAACCCTAAACTGTCGGCTCGGAGGCCCGTCACGGCTTAAGTANAGCTATTATTTACGATATTAAACTACATTATCGCCACTATTACTTTTGTTATTCTCAGTGAGCACAATATTTAATGTATAATATTAGTTTTAATTAAAGTCCTTATCACTGTCCCTTTATTGGTTATTTACTTAATTCACGCTCATTACGTACACATATTCAATCTGTATATTGCCATCATTACAAATGTCTTACTTTCAATATTCCCGCCCGCTAGTAGCACTCTTCACTGTACCGATGTTCGCAGTCCACAGACTTCACTCTCGCTGCCACTCGACGCTCTGCTGGCTCGTCATCTCGCTGTCGTTGCACTCCAGGCGCTTAAGGTCGCACAATCCTCCAAACCCTAAACTGTCGGCTCGGAGGCCCGTCGCGGCTTAAGTAGTACCTCTAGCCTGATCTAGAATGTTCCCCGCACCCCGAGTTTCGATAAGAGATTTTAGGGCGATGACCAGAACACTCTTCCAACGATAACCCCAGAAATCCATTCCCGCTCAAGGATGGGAAAGCGCGCTTCGCGATAGGCTTATGTGGCACGTGCGACGACTAATGTTCACCACGTTCTCCTCGGGTCACCGGTCACCCTTGACACGCCGCCGCGTCGGTTCGTCCGCTCGAGCGGGACGAGGCAAGGGAAGCGACGCAGAGCAGCCACGTTGTCACAGTATCATGCTTCGCAACATTGGCTCATGGTGGAGAGTGTGTATTATTCTTTGTTTACGTAGGTATAGTCCATTCGCGGTTTCCTCGCACTTTTTGAATCAAACCTTTGAAAAATCACCCANATTCTTTGTTTACGTAGGTATAGTCCATTCGCGGTTTCCTCGCACTTTTTGAATCAAACCTTTGAAAAATCACCCAGTGTATGACGTACTTGGCTGTTTCCTGTTAATGTAATGTATAACAAGAGTTTTATACTGGTGTTAACATAAAAATATCCCATTTTTAATTAAATTGAACTTTTACTTANATTCTTTGTTTACGTAGGTATAGTCCATTCGCGGTTTCCTCGCACTTTTTGAATCAAACCTTTGAAAAATCACCCAATGCATGACGTACTTGGCTGTTTCCTGTTAATTTAATGTATAACAAGAGTTTTATACTGGTGTTAACATAAAAATATCCCATTTTTAATTAAATTGAACTTTTACTTANTTAATGTATAACAAGAGTTTTATACTGGTGTTAACATAAAAATATCCCATTTTTAATTAAATTGAACTTTTACTTATATTTTATCTATAAATTATAATATTTCATTTATAAGTATGCGAATAAAAACAGGGGGGAAATAGGTGTGTTGGTAACGGCTAGAAAGAAATAGTTATCGTGCAAAATATTGTTACATCGTGTGAGCACGAATGCGATGCGTTGTCCCTTTGGTTTAATTTTCTAGACTTGGGTAAGCTTTTTTCTGCGCAAAGACGGAGGAATATCGTGAAAGTGGAATCTTAGCAGGTCTTCAGAAAAGGTGGAAGCGATCGTGAACGTACAATGCACGAGTTTTGCCGTGAACCGACCTTAACTCTGCCACGTGGTTGCAGCACGGCGAGGTGGAGCGNGAACGTACAATGCACGAGTTTTGCCGTGAACCGACCTTAACTCTGCCACGTGGTTGCAGCACGGCGAGGTGGAGCGATGCGGCGTCATTAAATGAACGTAAATTGATTTTCACATTCGTATACCTGCGCGCCCCTCGCATTATTAATTGTTTAATGGCGAGCTTGTGATCCCGTAACCTTGTTACGCGCCACGGCCCACGCTCCGCCGAAGAACTGTGTTTTGCGAATATTTTAATAGCGTTACGGTTTGGCGGATTAAAAATTTAANGAACGTACAATGCACGAGTTTTGCCGTGAACCGACCTTAACTCTGCCACGTGGTTGCAGCACGGCGAGGTGGAGCGGTGCGGCGTCATTAAATGAACGTAAATTGATTTTCACATTCGTTTACCTGCGGGCCCCTCGCATTATTAATTGTTTAATGGCGAGCTTGTGATCCCGTAACCTTGTTACGCGCCATGGCCCACGCTCCGCCGAAGAACTGTGTTTTGCGAATATTTTAATAGCGTTACGGTTTGGCGGATTAAAAATTTAANTGGCCCACGCTCCGCCGAAGAACTGTGTTTTGCGAATATTTTAATAGCGTTACGGTTTGGCGGATTAAAAATTTAAAGAAGTAATCTCGTTCCGCCCTGGAACACGGTCGATAACCTGCAGAAGCGACGCACAGGCTTGGCCGAAATAGTAATAATAATTGTATTAAATGGGGGTTTTCGTCTCCGCGCTCAATTACCACGACCTACTTTCGCATTGTCTCCATTCAGTCACCAAACGTTATCTTCATCATTTAAATTAGGTCTTACGGAGTGAATGTTTTCCGTAGTATCTCCCCGATAAATAAATATCCAGTGAATTTTCAATTCAATCACTTTAAATAATGCTTAAGTTGGCAAACTTTCCAGGACAACTGACCTTCGGGAAAATAGTTTCAGACTCAGTTTAGGTACAGAACACTTGACAATACAGAAGTGGAAATGCAGCTTACACCACAAACTCCGGCAATTTTCAAAGGNAGTTTAGGTACAGAACACTTGACAATACAGAAGTGGAAATGCAGCTTACACCACAAACTCCGGCAATTTTCAAAGGCCGTGTCCAAATAACTGCTGTCCAGTCAGTGACAAGGAAACAAGAGCTTCAGGATTACACTGCCACTGAATGGACTGGTGAAATACTCGTAGCTGTGTGGAGTGTACACTCATGAGCAGTTGAATTAGGGACACCGGCCATGTTGGCGAAATGGCCCTGTGGTCGCCCCGTCAAATAGAACAGTGCCCGACCACGCATGACTGGGATATCGTCAGACCTCATACTGACNAGTTTAGGTACAGAACACTTGACAATACAGAAGTGGAAATGCAGCTTACACCACAAACTCCGGCAATTTTCAAAGGTCGTGTCCAAATAACTGCTGTCCAGTCAGTGACAAGGAAACAAGAGCTTCAGGATTACACTGCCACTGAATGGACTGGTGAAATACTCGTAGCTGTGTGGAGTGTACACTCATGAGCAGTTGAATTAGGGACACCGGCCATGTTGGCGAAATTGCCCTGTGGTCGCCCCGTCAAATAGAACAGTGCCCGACCACGCATGACTGGGATATCGTCAGACCTCATACTGACCATCTGAGTTACAGTCGAGCACAGAATGGGGGAAGAAACATGACCTTGGTGCAATTGATCGTGGCCAAATCGTCGGGACGAGACGTACACGGCACTGGGATTTCCACGGACAACCGTGTCAAGAGTGTACGGTGAGCTCGTGGATTGGAGTAAAATCACCGCTGCCAGGGACAACTGCCGCGGTGATGACCTGAGTCGCCGTCGGCTAGCTGGGTTGGTAACAGCAGTTAGACAGGCCACGGTGCCGCAGATCACTCGTCAATACAGTGCTGGACCACAACGACCCGTGAGCAGCCATACCACCCACAACCATCTCCTCGCTATGGGGTACAGAAACCGCTGCCACACTAGGGCACCTCTGATCACCTCACGTCACAAGTCTCAACGATAAACGTGGGCGCGAGGAAACCGCTATTGGACCCTCGAAGCATGGAACTAGACCAACTGGACGGGCGAGTCGAAGTACACGCTGGTACGCGCCCATAGCAGGGCTCCGAGCACATGAAGCAGTAAACCCCCGGTGTCGGCAGGGTACAGTGCAGACACGTAGTGGGGGTATCCTCGTGTGGGGACTGTCTGCGCGATACACTGGTGCACGTGCCAACGTCTCTCTCCAGCGAACGATACAGGCACCCGCTGGCAGATCACGTGCGCCCATTTCCGCGCCCGCAGCACCCCGCAGGAGACCTCGCCCCTTCAGAACGATGGACAACGCGCCGTACTACCGCTCCTGAAGCGTGATCACGTGGTGGTTGGAAGAACACTCCACGGACTTGAGTTTGCTTGCCTGGCCCCCCAGGTCACCCGACCCCAATCCTATCGAACACATCTGGGATGCTGTCGAGGGTTATGTGCGTGCCGTGGATACTCGTCCGACCGATCTCCGAGCGTTGTGGGCGGATGTGCAGCGGTCATGCGTCAGTATGCTCCCTACCACTTCCGGCGCCTTGTAGAGTCCGTGCCATGCCGCAATACCGCCGTCATCAGGGCGGAATGGGGTGCTACACCCACTTAAGCAGCTAGGCTATACAGGGTGATTCTAAAATCATGGGACAAACATTGAGGGTTGGCAGAGCTCACTAAAACAAACAATTATTGTATAGGAATATATGGGCGGAAGTGACGCGTTGAGGCACAAACACAAAAAACATAACACATTAACGGAAACATAAAATGTTCATTAGCAGCATACTTAACGAGTGATTCCGTACAGAAAATGTTAAAACAGTTGCTGGAAATGCATCCACCAACAGTCACGCATGCTTGGCGACCTCTACATATGGCGTGATTGGCTGACAATGGTGGCGTGCGTGAAATACCCGGCGTATTTGAATCTGTTCGCCAATCACTCCACCGACGCTACCAAGCTTGCATTACTGTCGGTGGTAGCAATTTTGAGCAATTGTTATAAACATAGCTGTAAAAAGGCATTTAGCGGCGACGTTGTAAATAAACAATGTGTTGCATTTCATGTGTTATTTTTGTGTTTTTGCCTCAACGCGTCACTCCCGCCCATATATTCCTATACAATAATTGTTTGTTTTAGTGAGCTCTACCACCCCTCAATGTTTGTCCCATGATTTTAGAATCATCCTGTATATTAATTATATTACTCATGAGCGTACACCGAGGTAAAGTGGCACCGCGGTTCCTTTGATGTTGGGGTACCAATTCTCTGATTGGCTGCGCGAGGCTCTGGGAACGGGTCCTTGTACATCATTGGCTACTGGGTGCCGAGAAACCTTCCCCAATGGCTAGGCAAGTAGGTTGCCAGGCCCTGATTGACGAACGGCGCTCCGACATGTTGTTGGCGAGTGCTGCAGAAGTTCGTAGTACGAGCGGCGTCTTCGCCTCCATATTGTTTAAGTACTGTGCGCTGTCGCTTGATATTCAGATAGAGCGTGTCTGGGCTTGTTTCTCTCCCTTGTCCCGTTCCGCTCGTTGCCCTCGCCCCCCCCCCTCCTGGTCTTGGTCACTCCCACTAGGGTGTACTTGACCTTCCCGCGGAGGCAGTGCACTCTATCGGCGGCGCGGTGGAGTGCTCCTCCTGGCTGTTTACTTCTCGAGTGCCCACCCAGGCACTACTGCTGCTAGAACAAGCTAAGCGTGCATCCGGAAAATACGTGAGTTGTTAATATCTGGTTTAGTACGGACCGTTTTCCATTGTATTTAAACCTTCATCAGCTAATTGAAAACTAAAACATGTTTAATTTAAAAAAAAATCAAATTTGAAAATTTACTTTTAAAATAAAGCTTCAATAGCGAATTTAAAAATTATATTTACAACACAAACATAAAAATTAAATTAAATTTCAATGGCGCACATTGCGGTGGTGAATTTCAAAATCATATTTACAATCTTACAATCTAAATTTAAAGATTGAACTTAGGGTACCATAGAGTACCCTCCTGTAATAATTGTAAAATAAATTTATAAATTATAGTTACAAACGAGAGTACAATCATATTTTTATAGTCTGCGATAAAATTTACAAATTGGGTACTGCGAACAAATTGATTATTTTAAATCACCGATTTATACTAACACGAACCTAAATGTTTGTAATTAAAATATTGTACAATTTATTTATTTTTAGTTTATTTAATTAGAAGTATTTTAGTATTAAACTAGTTGATAAAGGTTTTAATAAAATTAAAAATGATTCGTACTAAACCATATATTACTTACTCGTGTGAACTACACGAGTTCACCCAGTTCTCTCCTTCCCCTCTTCTCTTTCTTAACCCCCCCCCCCC
>NQII01003046.1:57993-93307 GCA_002778355.1 Clitarchus hookeri | reverse complement strand
CCGCTTACTAGGGAGCGCTCAGTCACGTCACAAAGGAGCGGCATGGTTCATGCATGACGGCGCACCGGCCCGTTTCAGCACGAACCACGTCCTGACGGGCGCCTGTCCCGCGGCGAGTGGATCGAGCGCAGGGGACCAACCGGTTTTATGGTCCGCCCGACAGCCTGATCCGAAACCCATCGATTTGCACTCGCCGGGTCTTGAGAAGGCGTCGACACAGAGTACGTGACTGCACAGAGGTGAAACACGTCGTTCGTAGTGCGAACTTCAGCCGCACACACCAGCACGTCTCTGGCCACACTCCAGGTCCGAATCGGTGATAAGAATCAGTGAAATAACATTCGCTGAAAGTCAGTTGATGAGCTACTGCCGACTGGTGAAGCAAGCAAATCAACAGGTAACAAGTGGCGTACAGCTACGGCCACCTCTACGCGAGGTCTAGGCTACAATGTCCCATGGAACACGTGCAGTTTTACTTTGGTTATCGGCCAGAGGTCTTCATCGGGAGATGGTTCCTCACCTGACTCGCCCGTCAGTAGCACTCTTCACTGTACCGATGCTCGCAGTCCCGCAGACTTCACTCTCGCTGGTCGCTCTCGCCTCCACTCGACGCTATCCTGGCTCGTCGTTTCTCTGTATTCGTACACCTGGCTCTCAAGTTGTAGCACAAACCTCCAAACTGCAGACTCTCAGATCGGTGACCCGCCGCGGCCTAAGCAGTCTCGCTGGCGCGATCTAGAATGTTCCCCGCACCTCGAGTCTCACTGTGAGAGGCCAGGGCAACGACCGGAGCATTTCCGAAAAGATAACGCCATAAATTTAATATGCTGAAGGCTAGCAGCGCATTAAGTCCCAATAGGCCTATCTCGCCCAAGCGGCGGCTCGCCTTTGTAAACAGCCGCCCGCTTCTCGAGTTATCAGTCTGTCCTAGGAACACTTATTTGCGCGCTCGAGCGGGATGGGGCAAGGGATGTGACGCGGACCATCAACACGTAACAACATGTTTTCGTGCAGCTGCCGTGTTCGTAAGGGTTCGTTTAATTGTGGAAATTCTAACAAGCAATGCCGACGGAAGTTTCCACTGGTATCATTCGCGTCCACGCACATACATTCTGATGTTCATTTCCAGTCCGAAAATTACGAGTTTTATATAGTCCGAAACGGGAACGCTAAATACACATACATTCACATCTGTGTGTCTATAACTAGAGACACGGAAATTTCGCGGATTCATCTGAGGACAAGTTAAACTGCATTCACGTATGCATATGTGATTGTGCTTCCATTGGACCAATAGTTTGTTAGACACACCCTGAACGACTTTCAACCAATAACGAACCTGCAAGGAAAATAAGAACCTAATCTCATGTAACTCGGTCTGGGGTTAAAGTGCAGCAACTGCCAATGATCTTCTAACTAATGATCGAATGAGTAAAGGATTACGGAGTCAGGCTTGTTGCCGTATGAATCCGCGAAATTTCCGGGTACCTGTATATAGGGCCAGCGAGTTTTCGCGTAAAAATCGGAGCACGCGGTAGACTTCAATACTATAAACACACCTCAGCTGCTTTTATACCTCCATTGGCTGCTGGTGCCGTGTTCGTCTTTGACCAAGCCACTCAGGACTAAGTAACTCCGACACTGAACCTCCGTGATTCGTGCTCAAACGGTTAACACGGACCAGAACATTTTTTAGCCAATCAATGAAGCTGGACGACCCTACAGTGCTTTGGACTGTATCTTGTCTCGAAATCTTTTCGCGAAATATCACTGCCCCTGCCAATATATGACTTACTTTCTTGGTTTCTCTCAAATTGGTTTTAATTGACTGTACAACGCGTAAATAAAAAAATTAGTTAATCTATATTCAACGACAGCTAATAGTTAGAGACAGGAAAATTTCGCTGTTTCATCTCGGGACAAGCTAGAATTCAAAACGTCGTACGTTTGTATTGCGTATGCTGTTGGCCCACCCGTTAGTTTACACCTCATGAACAACTCTGAACCAATAATAAACACACAATGAAATGCAGACCCAGTCACCGTCTTCCGCTAATACAATACGCAACCAATTAACATTGACATTTGCGTGATTTTGCATACGACAATGGAGTATAGCCTACAGGTCATTGAACTCGCGAATTTTTCAGGTCTCTACTAATAGTAGATAGTTCATAGAGACGAAATGGCTTGGCGGTTCCTTTGATGTGCGCTGCGTGGGGTTCTGAGAGAGGGTCCTGTGTCTTATTGGCTACTTCGCACTGCGAAAGGTTCTCTATTGACTGGACTACCAGCTGGCACGCGAGTGACCAGACGCTGATTGGCGAATTGCGTTCCAACACGTTGCTGGATAGCGACGCCGTTTCGTTGTCACGTGCGTCGGGTTTCGCGTTTTGAACGACCATTTCAACTCTGTTTTCTTTGATATTCTGTGGCTAGGCACCGCCACGGGGGCACGCAATAGATTTATGGATTTTTCATTGCCATAATTACGCCACGGTACTACGCAAGCGTGACGGAAACACGTTTACGTCCCCACGTTAAAAAAAAAAGTTTGTTCCGGCCAAACTAAATATTTGTTAGTATAGGCCAGAAATATATTTAGTTGCCCCAACAAAATATTTAGTCGAGTTAACAAAACTTGAGAAACAACAAAATTCATTTTGTGCTTCCAGCAAAATGCACGCTTGAATTAATAAAACTTCAGTGGCGGTCCAACAGAAATTAGATTGTCAACAAAATATTTTGTTGAATCAACTGTATGTAAATTTGGTTACACATTTCAGTGCCTTCGTTCGAGAATACAGCTCAAGAGTTTGTTTGTATTTTTTGTGACAGGATAGCAACAGTTTTTTTTCGTCCATTAATTGATGCTTAATAATGGTATAGACATCCCAATAAATAATAAAACAAGTTCTACAGGACACCAAAAAGTAGATCTGTAAAACTTGAAATATTTATTTTCGCACGTTGTCCAGGAGTTGAAATACTTTTGATTTAATATAATAACATTCCCATTTTGTCAGCGTTTGCTCAGGTTGCTAAGCCGGTGAACGACCCAGGTTCGAGTCACTGCCGAGCTCCCAATTATGAATATATATTAGTAATTATTTGGTCGTTTATATTTAGTTTCCCGGAGCAAATATCTGTTGGGTTCTACGTGCATTAAACAATTCCGGCGTGTGTGTATATATGTATGTATATATATATACACACACACACACACACCGAAAATGTTCAATGTACGTGGAACCAAACAAATGTTTGCTCCGGGCAACCAAATATAAACCATAAAATAATTTGTTTTAAACAACAAAATATTTCATTTTCCCATATATTTAAATTTGGTTGCAGCAAACAAACTTGGTTTGTTTCAACAAAACCTTTATCTCGGTGCAAGTAACGAAGTCATTGACTTGGCTCTAGCAGCGTCCACGAGATACTGCCTCACTTTGTGGCTGTGTACGTGCCATCGATTTCCCCTCCGCTCGTCGATGATTAGCGAGGGGTCGACATTTTTGGTGAAAGAAGGGGGGAGGGAGGGAGCAGGGGACGCCCTCCCGACAAGGGCGAAGAAGACGAGATCCTCAGGATTTCTCCCGTAACTCGAGCACGCACTTCCAGGCTGACTGCGCACTCTACTGCAGGCGCGTCTGCGAGACACCGTCAGCTTCCAATACGAGTATGCACGGTGTGACGTCAATTTGGACAGCTCGCGTAGTTTCAATACTTTATTTACCCACGTATTTTCAAGACGTTATCTGATTTCACGCACGTTACTTTTCATGGGTACGTTAAATATATTAATCGGTATGTAAATCCACTGGTCGTATAATGTTCAGATTCTACTTTGTTTTGCAACACATTTACACGTCTTTCCAGTCAGTTATTATTTGTGATGTGTTTAGAAGGCCTTGATATCTGAGCAGTTGTTGATCCGTTGCCATGGTAACTAAGTGATGTGATGAGCAATTCTTGCCGCTAGCACTCTCGTGATTGGTCAATTGTAGACGGTGTTATTTAATTATGAGTTTGAAGGATTTTTTTTTTTTTGCCATCTTGGTGTTCGAAGGTTGGACGCTAGGCCACGTGGGGTTTAGCACGCAGGGTTTTAGTTTAGTTTGTATTGCAAGGACCCGAGTTCGAACCTGGAAACAGGCCTTTTCGAAGGAGACGAAGACGCGAGGTGAGGTTTTGGAAGAAGCAGGCCTGTTTCGGTCGCCACCACGCGTATATTTCCAGGATAATTAGTTCGAACTACCGCATGTGCTGAAATGTGTTGTTACTATAACTAGGGCCAGTGACTTTTCGCGTAAAAATCGGAGCACACAGTAGACTTCAATACTATATACACACCTCAGCTGTTGTTATACCTCCATTGGCTGCTGGTGCCGTGTCCGTCTTTGACCAAGCCACTCAGGACTAAGTTACTCCGACACTGAACCTCCGTGATTCGTGCGCAAACGGTTAACACGGGCCAGAACATTTTTTAGTCAATCAAAGAAGCTGGACGACCCTACAGTGCTTTGGACTGTATCTCGTCTGGACATATTTTCGCGAAATATCACTGCCCCTAACTATAACGGCAACTGCAGGCCCGAGAGCCTGAACAGAGAATGCCGGGATGAGAGATCCTGCACGCATCCAGGGGGGTGGGGGGGGTGCGACTGCTGACGACCAGGTTGCGGGGAACGCTTAGAACTTCAGGAACTCTTAGTTTTTTTTAAGATTTAATCAGTAGACACCTGAAGGATTCGCGGATTCATTCTGGGACAAGCTAGAATTCAAAAACACGTGCGTTTATATAACTTTAGCCGTTGGTTCACACGGTGTTTGACAACTCCTGGAGAACGGTGTCCAATTGTCGCCTTCCCGATATCGGCATATTTGTACGTAAGACTGCAGAGTCTAGCCTGCAGGTCATCGAACTCGCGAATTTTTCAGGTCTCTAGTAATCAGATAAGTCTAAGAACTATTGTATGAAGAAGCAGAGACCAAATAATTATATTTTTCAAGTTTAACTGACTCCAATTAATTTAGCTACGGACGCCTTGGCATTTATAATATCCTGCTTAAAACACTGAGCTAGTCTGGAGCAAAGAAGCAAGTCATTTAATTTATTTTTCTGGAAGTTAGAAATGTTCATTGCCAAGTCTAAAGTAAATGGAACACGTCAGTCACGAGAGAGGGTAGTGGTGCTGAGGCAACACATAATATCAGGTCTTCAAACTGATTACATTATTCCTGTCACAATTCATCTGATTACAAGAAAGCTTATATAAATTCCACATTTTTCTTATGACGTCTCTGCTGATTAACTATTTCCAGCAGCAGAAGATATTCTCCTCGCGATATTTTTGGTTGTTTTGCATCTGAATTTCGTTGTGCTCGCCATTAAAGGGGGAAACGGGAGAATCCCGAGAAAACCCACCGACCAGCGGCATTTACGGCACGACCTCCAGATGTGGAGATCTGGGAGCGACGCCGCCCAGGTGGGAGGCGAGTGGTCTAACCACTAAGCCACTGCGGACCCTGAAACAGGACTTGATAAACAACTATATCTCTCGTAATAGCAAACTCCCCCCTTTCTTTGCCGATGTTTTGGTTGAATATTGCGAGAATTGTTTACTGGATAATTAGTATTCTCGCCCTGAACGCGACACGTGGTAATGTTTAAATATATACCAATCGAAAAATCACAGAAGAAGAACTGAATAGTTTTTTCTTGATCTATGACTTGAGTCGGAAAGTTTTTGGCGTGGATCACTATACCGGTTTGATAAGAAAATTAAAAATTAAAAAAACTTTCAAACTCCGCTCAACCTTAGCCATGGTTGATCGGTTCCCATGGGATGCATCTCAGTAAGATATTCTTGTATCGCCTCACCTTCTTCTTTGTATCCTCTACGAAATTGGCTTTGGATATTATAGATAATATTGAAAGGACAAAGCCGTTATAGTATATTTACTGTATCTTCACACGTTCTGAATAAAACTTTTGAAAAATCACATCACCATATGACATGTTTGGTTTTTTTTTTCTAATGGAACCTTTTAATAAAAGCGTTCCATTTTTCAATTAACATTAGCATGTGCCTCTTTTAGATCAAGTAAACTTTCACGTGCATTATTTATAAATAGTAAAGCCTGTTTTGTAGTCCATGTGAATTAAAAATGGAGACAATTTATACAAAATTGTGTCATACTAAAAATATTTGCTCGTTGCAACGGCTAAAATTATATTTTTTAAAGAATTAAACAGCTACCAAATTAACTTTTAGCGACTGGCGTGTAAATAAAATATACAACCGGCATTCCTTCCACACCCAGAAGGAAGAGGAAGGCTGTTCACTGCAAAAAGCGAGAACTTTGGAAACAATAACCGTTGGAAAAACCACTGCTCATATCTACACAACATTTTCTGAAGACCTACTCAAGTTCTAGTTTCAATATGCCCCCCCCCCTTTTTCAGCATCATTCCAACAATGCTTAACAAGTCCAGTAAATTACTTCAATGGGATAACCCACGGCATTCGTGCGCACTTAGTTATAACAATATTTTGCATGAGAACTATTTCTTACTAGGCGCTACCAACACAGGCATTTTCTCACTGTTATAAATCGTATTTATTATAAATGAAATATTATAATTTATAAATAAAAAATATATATGTAAAACATTCAGTTTAACGAAAAACAAGATACTTTTATGTTAACACAGGTACCAAACGCTTGTGATGCATTGCATATTTAGTAAATAACTAAACACGTTATACATTGGGTGATTTTTCAAAGGTTTGATTAAAATGGTTTGAAGAAACCGCGAACAGACTATAGTGATAATTTTCAGCGGTTGACGTCGAAAGCGCTCACTTTATTGCTAACGGTCTGTAGTCCCTTTGTACGAGTGTCAACTCGCAGGCAGCGAGTTTGCGTAGCACAGGAGACATGCCGGCAGGGCGGTCATAATTANGGGGGGGAGGTAGGCTCGGCTGACGAGTAAGCACACAGCGACGCACGGGGGCTTCTGATTTGCATGGCGGCAAGGTAATGTCGCCCGGTGTTTGCGCCTCGTTAGCCCCTGGCCGCCACATCACACGAGAACTGGGCCCTCGCCCGAACACAACTCCGCGGAACGCGAGCCGAGATCCCTGGATCCTTCCCCCGGCGTGTGGTCGGCGATCTAGGACCTCCGCCTGCCTGCCTGCTCATGCGTAATTCATAGTTCCATCACGCGCGAGTGGCAGCGCTGCTCCGGAGGAGGCGGCGTGATCACGCGGCTTTTAGCCGACCGTGCTCCGAGCACGGCCGTCTCCCTACCGCGAGCATCTCTCTCAATTACAAGATGGCGGCTCGTATTACTAGGAGAGGGGAAGTGTTGTAGAGTGCGCACCCAGGGCGCGCAGTAGCCACCCCGTGATTACGACCTATAAAAAACGTAGAGAGGATTTGAGGTTAGAACATTGTTGGTGTAAACAAGTGCTTTCACGCGATTGTATAATTCCACTAACCAATTTTTTAACGCAGTTACATTTAAGGGCGCCGCGTGCAATCTCTGCGATCGCTTCTCCGATTACCGGTGATGCCCTTGAATCACTACACTTCACACGCTCGAAGAGGAGAGCCAGGGAAACGACGAAGAGTGCCGACACGTAACAATATGAAGTTCTCCTCTTACTCTCAGATTCTCACAACCCTGCCTTGATTTTCTCACAATAAATGGTATCCACCTATCGTGCTCTCCGTTTACCTAGTAACGCATGTAAATATCAGGTCATTTCTAAATAAAACATTTTTCCTATTATTTTTATCTCATTTTTATTTATATTTATTCGTATTGTTGAACGCTTACTGGTCTGCATCGCATTTCCCTCGCCCCGACCTGCTCGCGAGTAAAGGAATGTTTGAAGTTCAGGACAGCGATATTTCGAGAAGCACTCGGAACTTTACAAAGGCAAGCCGCCGCGTGTCGCAGCGATATGCACTCGCGCTCTCCTCACCTTCTCTCAGCGTATCTCGGGGTGCGAGAAAATAGGCAGTTCCGGCCAGCGGGACCGCTTAGGCAGTGAGGGCCTCCGAGACGAGAGTTCAAGAGTCTGGAGGTTCGCGCGGCCATAAGCGACAGACGACGAGCCAGCAGAGCGTCGATTGGCGGTGAGAGCGACCAGCGGGAGTGAAGTCTGCGGACTTCGAGCATCGATACAGTGAAGAGTGCTACTGACGGGCGGGACTGTTAAACTGGATGCGCGAGTGTAAGACTTTTGGAATGAAGGCCATAGACAGATTGAATATGTGTAAATAATAAATGCGAATTGACAGTGACAAATATAGATACATTGACAATGAATTTAATTGGAATTGATATGGACATTAAATATTGCAATCACTGAGAATAACAAGAGTAATAGTGGAGACAGCTGGTGTGATGTAAATAATGGCTGTGTGAATAAATTAGAAATCAAATGCAGTTCTTTTTTATTTTTATTTTTTTTTAAGATCTTCATCCCTCACGACCTCGGAAGCACCCCTCTGGCGTTTTGTAATAATATTACATTTTATTATTTTCTGTTTTTAATTATTTCCATGCTTACCATTGCGAAACTCTAAATTTACCCTGGGCACGGTACAGATAGAGGCCTACTAAAAATAGCAACGTTTAAGTATCGCAAACAAATTACGTCACCAGGCATAATTAATCACTAATCGGTAAGTGAAATACTATTAAAGTGTACAATTCCTGAGCCAGCCGATCTATCAGCTCGTTGACGCACGCGCCATTACACGCCTGTTATCACCTGCTGCGTCCTATCAGTCATCCGGGCGAGAAACCCTCGTTAATTTTCGTTCACGCGACCTGAGTGCCCCCGAGAAGAATCCCAGCCGATTACAGATTACGTGATTAGCAGCAACTGGTGCTTATTTCCGAGGCCGCTGACAAAACACGTTTCCTCCTGCCAGCCAGGACATCTGCTTCCTAGAAGCTTGGTTTGCCACTGAATGCTGTTCGCGAAGTTACTTTCGATGCGACAATATTATACTACGCTATGTATAGAACATTTTTTCTAATTCTTNCGCCCCCCCCTCCCCCCTCTCGGTGCAATCCTTTTTTTTTGCGTACTATGCAAGTTTGCTCAAACAATTAAACAAGCATATTTTCTTTTTCCGAGTGAAATTTTAAAAGCCTTCTTTGCTCTCAGTTTCAATTTTTTAAACTGTGGTATTCCGATGTTTGCATTTTTACATATTTAATCATAATATAATTATTTTTAACCAGGCAACGTCTCTTTTACATAATATTTTCGCACAAAAACAATTTTCGTAACTTTAACTTCAAATTTTGCGCACTTAGGACAGTCAGTGGGAAGCTAACATTCGTACTTATACGTATGTTTCTGATCATTGACTGTCTCTAGTTGCTTCATGGGCAAACCTTACCAAGGTCTATATACTGCCCCGAGAATGCTTCTGCTGTTGTGTATAACCACAGATTTCTGTTCGTCGCTCTCTTAGATTTGCTGACCGGCGTAGTTGAAAGAAACGAACCTCTATGTCGTCGCGTTAGAACAACGTGTAAGCTCTCACAAGATAAACTAATAAGAATGACGTCACACCCAGCCTATCACCGGTCTAGAATGCTCTACTGCAGTCACGAGTCTCCGTAGCTTCGATTTCCGACGATGCTGTCAGAGATGGGGGCCGATCATGCTAGCGTGAAGAAAAGTCGCCTGGTTTCCTGATAAGGAATTTAACGACGGTCGTTAGCACAGGATGATAAAATGTGCAGGACCTCCCAAGCGCACGAAGTCAATTTCATGGCCGAGGGAGCGCGATAAAAGGGTACAAATGACGAACAGTCGGCCAGCATAATGCGAAGTCACTTCGCCCACGACTCATGTGTATTGCATGACCTAGCAACTTTCATCACACGACAAATTTCTCGCGGGCGTTATTTAAAAGCACACCTATTCAAATCGTAATTATAACCAAAATGAGTAACAAAAAAAATAATTAATTCCTTCGGTAAAACTAACTGTTTGAAAATTACGTTTGGTAAATAACTTAATAGCGACGTTTAACTACTGTGTGGGGAATAATGGAACAACGGGCTTTGCTGTTAGAATAGATCGGCTGCTGCAATTGGACGAGACAGAAGTCTTGCCGCCCAGTAAGGAATTGCCAACAATCCACAATCGCCGCTACCAATTCACTATATGAGAGCAAGTTAATGTCCTACTAATTAAACTTAACAATCTCACGTTCATTTTTTTTTTAATGAATCGTAGTTTTATAGACTGCTAACCTAGTCAGTTACGCTACTGACCCAGAGTGAAATGTTACGGTCTGACAACGTAAGGTTTAATTAGGGATAAAACCCTTCTAAGGTATGGCGATTTAATACGAAACTAATTTTCTGCGGTGGAAATTTTCTAGTTTATCAANGGGATAAAACCCTTCTAAGGTATGGCGATTTAATACGAAACTAATTTTCTGCGGTGGAAATTTTCTAGTTTATCAATAATGAAATTGTTGGAAATTCCGATACGTTGCACTTGAACTTCAGTACATTACGTGACAAAAGTTGTCCACGGTTGNGAATGAAATTGTTGGAAATTCCGATACGTTGCACTTGAACTTCAGTACATTACGTGACAAAAGTTGTCCACGGTTGGTGGAGAAGAGTTCAAATGAGGAAACATCTTCGCACAGCTTTGAGGGAGGGAAGGTAGGGGAGGCAGTGTAGGGGAGGGCTTTCCAGAACGCTCGCTGCTGGAGGGATGGGAAACCACGTGACACTGCAGTCGCGATACATACCAAACTGATAACATCGCTCTCTGGTACCGCGCTGTCAAATATCGTGACGCAGCTTACGTTTTTTTGACAGGTGATATGCACGCGCGGAGCAGCTCTCGCCCAACCGTACTCGGTCACTGTCACTACTGAACTGAACAATCCCACCCCTTCGTGCAGCTTCAATGGACTCTTCTGACTCGCTCGACGCGTTTTGGACTTTTCTCACTTGGACTTCAATATATAGTAGAGGTCCCGGCGTCGATTCCCGAACTCTGCTGTCTGGAGAATGTTTCAAATCTCTCGAACCTTCACATCACCTCTTCTACAGCAGCTTCATCTCCGTCTCCTGGAGAGTTGATGACAGGAAAACCAGCTCCATCACCGCCAGCAGCATCCAGCTCACACTGATGTGTTCGACGTGAGTAAAGAAGTTGGCATTGTCGGTTACTCTGCGATATTTCGTTTCCGCTTCATTGTGCAAAACGAGATGCAGAAACTTGGCGACAGCAGCTGCTGGTGTCATCCACGCTGTTGTTTCCTCCAAGGTAGACCGATCTTCGTCTTCTGCGCGTTATGTGTCGAATATTGACTCGCCCATCACGAGTTGAATTGTCAGATTCACATGGCCAACAGTGATGAACAACAGTGATCCCAGCATTCGCCTGGAGTGATTTCGGGAAACCATGGAAAGCCCAAAATCAGGATGGCCGGACGGGGATTCAAACCCAGGTCATTCCGAATGCGAGTCCAAAGTTTAACCACTGTGCCACTTCGCTCCGTAAACGTGAATGTATTATATTTCCATTAAAACTAGGTTATAGGAAGTTCACAAACATCTCAGAGTACTCACATAAACAGCGTTCTAACCTCAATTCCTACCGACAACGTTGTTTTTTATAGTGCTGTTGGCAGAAAGGCAGTCCAATGTTGATACGCTGAAACTTGCTTGCGCAGCTCATACGTGCACTCTATCTCAATTTTAATTTACAGTTTCCTCAGTTTCGCGCTAATTCTAACTGTAAACATACTGTTATTAATAACGAAGTGACGATTTATAGAAATGGACCTGTGAGTGTCCATAATCCCAATACTCACATGAAGTGAGGCTCTGTGTGACGGATCAGGAGCGGAATGCTCTGATAGGAGAAGTGTGAGTGCCTCTGAAAACTCACCGACCACCGGCCACGTCCATCTTGTTTTCCTCGCGTGGAAGTCCGGAGCACATCCGCCGAGGATCGACAACGCATCACCAGGTAGGAGACGCGTATGTTGATCGCACGGCCACCTGACACTCCGTGATTTCCTGCAGACAAACCTGGCTCTTTCATCCTGCCCTCAATGGCAGCACGTCCGCTGTTTCACGATCATTACTGCTCTGCACCAGAACTGCAANTGGCTCTTTCATCCTGCCCTCAATGGCAGCACGTCCGCTGTTTCACGATCATTACTGCTCTGCACCAGAACTGCAATAAGTGCTAGTTTCATCAACTTGTGCAGGAACTTAACTTGCAATGAGGAAGACACGATGCGAGTTCAATCGAGTCCTGAATGTGTGTAGTTGAACATATTCGTGAAGTATGNACTTGCAATGAGGAAGACACGATGCGAGTTCAATCGAGTCCTGAATGTGTGTAGTTGAACATATTCGTGAAGTATGGTCTCTAGGAAAGTTAAAAAAATGTTCACGAGAAATTGACCTGAAGTAGTTTGGGAACCATATAGATAAGATTTATAACTATGATAACTGGGTAAAACTGTGTTCCTGTGAAACCAACAACTGGGTTCGGCACTGGGAGAGTTGATGGAAAGCCCAGATCCACACTCTAAGAAATTGTTCGTAAAATTACTATATCAATGTACACGAATAGTGAGCAAGTGCGAATGGTAAACTATTCTCCCCTGCATCCATGGTACCGCTCCTACCTTCGCTCNTGTACACGAATAGTGAGCAAGTGCGAATGGTAAACTATTCTCCCCTGCATCCATGGTACCGCTCCTACCTTCGCTCAGGTAACAGTCAAATGCACAGGGAAGTCCCCAACCTTGTATATTCATGAAGCTCAACACTCCTGTATTTGCAGTCCGGCATGTGATGTTATTTCCATACAGTGTATAAGTTAAAAACTTCCANCGAAGCTCAACACTCCTGTATTTGCAGTCCGGCATGTGATGTTATTTCCATACAGTGTATAAGTTAAAAACTTCCAATTACAGTTTAGGAAGTTTGCCAGAAAATGTTTTACAGTGCAGGTCCAACATGGAAAAATGTTCAGGCGCTGGAAGTAAACATTCAGTATATCAACCACGTTAGCAGCCACCCGAGGACCAGAAACTCAATGATGCTCGAACTCCTGATAAACTAAAACCCATCTCTCGACTCCATAAAAACCGCGTGCAAACAAGATTCGGGCGGGCGAGGACCGAACTTCACGACGCGACGGACAGAAATGACAGCGCCATCTTTCAGGAGAGTTTATCCCGGCGCTGCTCTCGCCGCAATATGGCGGCGATGACAGGTATTTACTTCGCGTCGCGACGTGTGTTATGAATCGCTGCGTGCGGTGGAGGCGATAAGGCCCTTGGCTACTTCCTGCGGCGGCTGTAAAACTCTGCGTTAATGGCTGACGGGGAGGTCGCCTTATCAGCCGTCCCTCGCTGGCCACTTGCGGCTCTCCGGTGGCCACGAGACGAGTCCCCGATGAAGAGAGGGGCGGGTGTTTCAACATTGCACTTCATCAAGAGGACGTGAAGCATCTAACGCGTTGTCGGAAGTTTCCGTCAGCTGGAAGGAAGTTTTGTAAATACTATCAACAGGCAAAGCTGAATACGATTATTTACTTTCCCGTTGAAATAACTTCTAGCCTACTTTCCCTTAATAAGGAATACTTGTGTAATCACCTAAAGACCGATAATGATTGGTACTTCTGATTAGGCGTACACAACGGTAGTTTTTTTTTCCAGTGGCAGGCAATAGGTTATAAAATACATCGTTATTTTTTTAAAATTCAAACAAACTATTGACAAATTTCCGGACAAGACATGACTTCTGCAAGACCGTTTTATTATTTTTCACGTTGCTAGAAATAAAATGACTTTAATGGTGTTTGGTAAAGGTTGTTACACTAGTGACCTACCATTTGTACTAACGTCACTTCACTGAAGAAATTACTTTTGTATGGTCCATACGGTATAAGAAGGCAACTTTCTGACAGTCAGTGAGTGGCAACTTAACGTTTACGAAATAAAAACAAAGTACCATTTACAAAATCCTGTATCAGCTGATGCACGAACGAACAAAAGTTAAAATTACGTTGGCTATTCTGAGTGCACTGCCAATGCACATCACAAAAGCAGAAAATACGCGGGTAAGAAAGAGTTCTTACATTTATTAATGCATTTTATTTTACAAGGACACAAAACAATGGTTGTTAGTGTTAAAAACTAAACTTCGTGATAATGTAGTTATGTATAGGTGTTCAAAATGAAATGTACAATAGAACGATACGACGCGGAAAAGTTTTCTGAAGTTGTGCTAACTTCAGAAAGTTTTTTCACGTCGTATCATCCCTCTCCAACCTCGCTTTCAACACGTCCTTGATATTAATTCGAAAAGCATATAGAAATATTGCATAATATTGTTGAATTATTTTTCTATTAATTTGACGAAACGACACGAATTTGAAATATATTTCCAGCCCGTAATCTAAGAACAATCAACTTAAAATAATACGCTATCTGTTATCCAAAAACAGCGGCTCAAACTTCGCCGTGACGCGCTGTGCGCGCGATCTCTCGGATATTATGCGAGGTATTACCAGCCAGAAATGAACCTCTTTTTTGCGCGATATATAACGAATTTACAAACAAATGCCAATAGTTATATTTTTCCACGAGCTCTGCATAATTTTTAAAGTAACATATATTTCATGTAAAATGATTTGGAGTAAAAGTCATTTATATTCGGCCGGTAATCGTTCGTCTACGTAAATTATACGCCATATTGTTCTCATGAAACCAATCTCCTTGTTTGTAGAAAGTGAGACGCGTGAATAGTTTTTAAGCAATTCTAATGTTATTCCACGTCACATATTTCCAACTCGAATATATTAGCTATAACGCCCAAAGTGTGATAATAGATACAACAGACCGTCTCGCAAATGTTAACCCAAATTCACTATCTCGGACAAATTAAAAAAGAGTTAGGAAATATTTAATTATTTCCAACATTTTATATTTTTACTTGTATAACCTACTTATTTTTTTAGACAGATGTCAGTCTTAAAGTATCTTAAAATTTGTTTAGCATTACAGTACAATGGCAAGTGGATTAGCTGACAGCGTGTTGATAAAAAATACAGCCCCGACTTGACGGACCAGCTGATGGCGGAAGGATACACAGTCACATGTAGTCAGACGTAAACAGTGGCGCTACTTTCGCAGACCTGTCAGAAAACGGCCTTCTTATACAGTATGGACTATAACTATTGTGCATTCTTAACGTAGCGTAAAGCAGGCCTGGAAAATATTTAAAAAATGTGAAACTTTTAAACGGTTCAGAATCAGACAACATATGTGTTAAACTTTCATTTTGGTATTGAGCGTCTCTATCCATCATCTGTTTCAGTTTGGAGGTCTATGTTTGGAACAACCTGTATATGCATATATATATACACGTCTTTATTTGCATGAGTGTGTGTAGGCATGTTTACGTTTTGTTTGCCTGTGGCGGAAGGATACATCGGGAAGAACTTCAGTAGGACTTCAATGAAGTTGGAAGTAGCCACGAAAAGAATGTGCTTAAATGTTTTTAGTGATTTAATATATCTGGCCAAATAACACAGTTTCACGTCGAAAAATGGGTTTTTAAAACGCAAGTAACCGGTATAGTTGAACCAAAAAGGCAGAGCTGCTATCTGACGGGAGTGCTTGTAACTGCCTGGCGATATATTGTCAGGTCGACAGCTAGCTGCGTGTAACACGGCCGTCGACGAGCTGACGTCACACTGGTCACTGCATGACCTCTGTCTCGCCTGGGAGTTAGGCCACCGTGCTTCCCTCGCGTGGAAATATGTCACGTCAGGTGTTTGAATGTTACGGCCAGCTTATAAACTCTTACGTCTCCGAGTACTGTATTGAGGATTGCAGTATGAAACATCTAACTTCATACATTCAGCAAACAGCACGTATAAATAGATCGTTTTAACTTCTAAAGCATAGTCACAGTTCCTTCTTTGTATATGTCCTAGTAGTTAAATATGTCACCCGTCTCATAGTTATATGATGCAGGACATCTACTGTAGTTTATGAGCCTGAAAAGCCAGGAGGGCATTGAGGAAAGACTAGTATGCGTATTTTTTTTAAAGATATCTTTAAATACAGTTCGTATACCTTTCTGAACGAATAATTGGTATATCATTGATAGGTACGGTAAAAACTTTATACACTCCGTTGCCAAAAAAAAAAGCTTCATTGTTATTCACGGAATATTTTTTATAGTCTATTCACAGTATCTTCACATTTTTTTGAACCAAACCTACGAAAAATCACCCCATATGTTTGATTGTTTCCTAAATATTTCATGTATCACAAGAGTTCTATACTTCTGTTAGCAAAAAAGTTCTTTTTTTTGGTTAAATTTAACTTCTACTTATATTTGAACTATGTATTGTAATCTTTAATTTGTGTTATTAATACGCATAAAACATAGAGAAAATAGGGTGTATTGGTAATGCCTCGTAATAAATAGTTTTCATGAAAAACATTATTAAACAGAGTGCGCACAAATGCTGCGCGTTGCCGTTTTCTTGTAACATTCTAGATTTAGTTAGACTCTGTTTGCACGGCGCGGAGGATTAGCGTGAAAGTAGAGATTTAGCAGGGCTTCAGAAAAGGTGGAAGTAACCATGGATGGACTATAGAGTGTTGCCCAAGTAAAGCGAGTAACGACAATGCGATTAAGAAAATATATTACGGACCTAGAGAAACTATTCGTACTTTAAATAATACTGAATTAGTTTATTTTTAAGGCGGTTTCAGAAATCATGCAAATAAATGTGTAAACAAAAATTAGTTCAGGAAATAGCATCATTCAACTCTCATCAGAACATTAAAATTCGCATAAAATATATGTATATACACATATATATATGTATATATATTATTATTATAACTACGATTTAAGATATTGTGCACCGTGATTGTCATCGGGAAAAATGAAAACAGCACCCTTGNCTAGAGAAACTATTCGTACTTTAAATAATACTGAATTAGTTTATTTTTAAGGCGGTTTCAGAAATCATGCAAATAACTGTGTAAACAAAAATTAGTTCAGGAAATAGCATCATTCAACTCTCATCAGAACATTAAAATTCGCATAAAATATATGTATATACACATATATATATATATATGTATATATATTATTATTATTATAACTACGATTTAAGATATTGTGCACCGTGATTGTCATCGGGAAAAATGAAAACAGCACCCTTGNTTATTATTATTATAACTACGATTTAAGATATTGTGCACCGTGATTGTCATCGGGAAAAATGAAAACAGCACCCTTGATCGGGACCCTCTTACACGTAAATGTGTGTCGCTTTTCTCTCAAGGGAATTATTAATGTATGTCGCTTAAGTTCGACGGTCACTGCATACTAGAGTGTCAGTTTCAGAGTTAAATGTGGCAAGTGGACGTTACTAGCGATATTCTCGTGTACACTTTAACACCGGTCGCCATTACGCACAACTTATCCAACAGTCGCCGTCGAAGTTCCATACACCTTACCGCCACAGGACTTCGCACCATCGTCCCGCAGTTTCCTCCAAGGATGTCAGGTCTTACTAATTGCCTCGTGGTTGTGCATCGTCTGCACTGGACGCGAGTGTCAGAGCAGCCGAGGGCGACGGGAAAGCAGCGAGGAAGGAATCTCGGAGAACTCACTCGCCACTTCCTCGGCGTGTTAATCCCAGTCACACAACTCCTGTCCCCTCGGAGACGTATCGGTCACTAGTTCACATTCAGTTCTATTCGCAGTTTTTTTTATCCCCTGCTTGCGATTCCCGTTTCCAACGTCACTTTTCCATCTGCCAAGCACAAGTGAGGCGATTTTTGTTCGTAGGCGTGCTGCAGCGAGGAAAACGAAAAAAAAAAAAACCCAGGCAAAAAAAAACTCACACAGAACTGCATAACTGTCAGGGCAACAAATATCGTGTTCGATTGTTTATCATTGGGAACACCTGATTTTCGGGAAAAAGTTGTGCGCGCATTCTTCAGTATATCACGTCTTTGAAGAAGATAGTTTACCTGGCTGGGCTCACAAGGTAATTAAATAATCAGTCAGTTCAAGTTTATCTGCTACACGTCTTCTGTTTGGAGTGCACAAGCGAACTGTTTAGAGATGGCCGTTGTAGTGTGTGGTGGTCTGATCTCACGCCTCCTAACACGAAGAACCACGTTCGATACCCGTAGGGACCAAGACCGAGATTTGCAAGTGGGAAACATGGCGGACATTACCTACATATTAGGAAAATTTTTCTTTCTATTAAAATGCATGTCTCGTACCAGCACCCGAAATGAAGAGTGGAGAGATTTGGGCGGCTTTCGACATCGAAGTCTCGAGAGCCGGTGAGGGTGAATTGAGGGTAGTATGGAGCATCGCCGGAATCAACGGGCGGGGGAAACGGGAGACACCCGAGAAAAACCGTTGACCAGCGGCATCGTCCGCAGCGATTCCCACGTGCGAAAATCCAAGGAGTGACCCCGCCAGGTATCGAACCCGGTTTGCCTTGGTGGGAGGAGGGTAGTCTGACTACTCCTCCGCCGTGGCCCCCTCCAAGATAAAAATAGTGCATTTATATAGCTGGCGCGTCTTCCGATTACAATTTACCAAACATTCTGTTCTACTAGTATTTTGTAGTGTTCTTGGACATTACAGAAAGTATATCAAGACAGCCGACCTTTGTGAGACTACCTTACGTGCTTTCCCAGTTGCGTAATTCTCGTCCGCTGCGAGAAGGAAGCAGGAAGGAAGTAGCTCAAATTACTTCAGAAAGTGAATTGCGTTTCAGGGCCACCCCAGATTTTATCAAACGAAAATCGATTATCGCGTCGCGTAATGTAATTGGGCCCATCCCGACCTCGGTTTTGCAAGTGAAACAGTCCCTGAAGTCTCGTAACGCTATTTCACTGCCTCCTGTGCACGCACGTACAGACTGTTGTGATAACCACGGGCCTTGATCCCTGATGGCCTTTCGACAAAATTAAACCTCCGCTGGTTTTACAGTGCTTTCTTCTTTTCGAAAAAAATCTTTCTACATGCCACTCGCGGATGTTCTCAAGCCTTCAGCTACAATAGTTCACTGTGCTGTTATTGGCATGTGGGAATCGAGCGCGACGATGCCGCTAGTTGGCGGGTTTTCTCGGGGTTCTTCCGTTTCCCCACCCTTTCATTCCGGCGCTGCTCCATACTCACCTCGCTTCACCCTCACTGGCTCTCGAAACTTCTATGTTAGAAGCCGCCCAAATTTCTTCTCTCACTCATTCCTATAGTAGTGTATTGTTCAAAGATGCAAAAGTCTGAAAAAGCCGTTTTAACTATGTTGGAGGGTTCCAAAATAATATTTATAGCATGCGTGATAGCTTTAAGGTACCATTCTGTCCTCGTACGGGGTATTTTCTCTTTCTGTAGGTAGAAATACTGGGGACACTTTCAATGTTTCCATCAAAACCCTAATATGTCAAACCTGCTGTGGGAGTAGTTTTTATATAGACTATGCTTGTTTATTTACTTACTGTCCTGCAGTGACTGAGTGGTGTGAATTATAATCATTACTGTATCAGTCAATGAAAATAAATAGTGTAGGTTCAGTCAGCATCTGGTTGAGCACCTTAAATAAATTAAATAAATAGTTTATGTCAGTATGCTGATCAGGTCTCGTGACGTACAAGACAAGCACGNAGTAGTGTATTGTTCAAAGATGCAAAAGTCTGAAAAAGCCGTTTTAACTATGTTGGAGGGTTCCAAAATAATATTTCTAGCATGCGTGATAGCTTTAAGGTACCATTCTGTCCTCGTACGGGGTATTTTCTCTTTCTGTAGGTAGAAATACTGGGGACACTTTGAATGTTTCCATCAAAACCCTAATATGTCAAACCTGCTGTGGGAGTAGTTTTTATATAGACTATGCTTGTTTATTTACTTACTGTCCTGCAGTGACTGAGTGGTGTGAATTATAATCATTACTGTATCAGTCAATGAAAATAAATACTGTAGGTTCAGTCAGCATCTGGTTTAGCACCTTAAATAAATTAAATAAATAGTTTATGTCAGTATGCTGATCAGGTCTCGTGACGTACAAGACAAGCACGTACAGTATAGCAAAAAAAGACATGTTACCTTCGATAGCAGGGAACCATCTCAAGCACGGCATAAGTAAGGACAGGTGTTTTTCCGCTAGAATATTTATGGTGATGCTGAACTTCAATACCCTCGTCGACAACCGCGACTTATTTTGGTCTTTGGCCAGGCGTCCACGCGAGAAGACATGATATTATTTGACTGGGCCAATCATAGCAAAGTACTCCGACACTGAACGTTCGTGATTGGCGGACAGACGCTTGAGGCACGTGAANTAATAACAAAGTACTCCGACACTGAACGTTCGTGATTGGCGGACAGACGCTTGAGGCACGTGAATATCGCCCAACCACGAATGTGCATATGAACAAACGTGCTCTGGAGTACAGCTGGCCTTGAAGGGTTTTCGCGATAAACACCTGTCCCAAGCTATAAGCCACAAAACAGATGAAGTCAGAGTGCTAACTATATACATGGAACAATGAGAGTAAATTTAACTGAGGTTTACTAATGAATAAAAATATGCATGAAATAGTAATAAGAAAAAACCGTGCTGACGTGAAAAACGGAATGAAAGATGCAGCCAATTAAGCTGAGTTTTTATGTCTTCAAAAATACCTACCTCCTTACAAAAATATGTTTAAAGTAGTGATGTTACTCAAAATAAAACTGAATTAATACTCGGGTAATAGTTGAAAAAGACGCATCACGTCTGTTCATGTTCCAACTCGCATACCATCAGAAATCTGATAGTGCTCAAAATGGTTAAGAATTCCACTTGAAAGCTCAGTGTTTTGAAAAGTGCTGATGTTAAGCTTAAACTTCCATCGCAATTAAACAAGTTTCTTTAAACTTCAATGTTCCTTGGCTCCGATAGCTACATCCGGCATATGCAAATGGACCTCTAGGCCACAGTGAGAAATCGCCACGTGATTCATCGCGAACTGTCCAAATCATGTAGAGGAAGAATTAGAAATGTATAAATAGTCTAAATGCGTCACTCATCGGCCCCGCAGACCGAGGAAGAGAAGTGGCGTCACTAGTGCAAAGACGCTGCCGTAACAACTCCAGACGCCATGCCGCCGGCGTCTCTAGGCGTCAGACGGCGTCTGATATATCACCCGAAATGTAAATCAGCAGGTGCGGCCCCCGTACTCTTCTCAGCGAGACGGGGCCTCCTATCATATTAATATTTTTTTCTGGCGGGAAAATACACAACCTGCTGCACGACGGCGTCGGTCGTTTTATAAGTTGGATTCCCGGCGACAAATGCGACGTCCGCCACAACTAACCGAGTCGCGCAAAACCTAGCCAACGTAACAAAACGAAAGAAACTACTTCCGGTAGTCACCTCGGGTACCTGAGCAACTAAAGAAACAAAAAATTCACAAAACAAACTGAACTGCCAAAAATAAAACATAAATGATTACTAATTACAAATGAAAAGAAAAACTACAATTCTGAAAATTATTAAAATTAATTACAATCTCACACATGATTGATAATCATTAATATTAGAACATTTAATGTTAAAAGCGAAATTAAATAAGCTAAGCCCTATAAAATGGATGGGTGGTGTATATATGTTTTAATTGTTTTATAAATCATAATCNCGAAATTAAATAAGCTAAGCCCTATAAAATGGATGGGTGGTGTATATATGTTTTAATTGTTTTATAAATCATAATCAAGGCGATATTCAAAATAAGGGAAACATGTAAACATTAAACAAATGCAAAATATAAACAAACATCATACAAGCAATTTCGTAAACTTTCTACGCCACAACCGATATACTGCAAAGCAGTTCAAGTGCCAGGCAGGCAAACTATACAAGTATTTAATTGCATGAAAAATGTGTTTAGATATTCCAAACGAAGCCATTGTCACATCTTAAACAATCGAGTGATCCGAGGAGGAGATATCTAAGGGTTTTGGTGGGACACAGATCCATATTATAGTGAAAATTTAATAAATACTAAAAAAAAGGTANACAAACGTAGTTACGGCTAACTTACTGCTGACATCAACCTGCAGTGACATCAACCTGCAGTGACATCAACCTGCAGTGCAGACACGTAAACTGAACTAGTGACGTGCAATTGCGACCTGCTGATGTTGTAGAGACCCTGTCATTTCACAGTATGAAGCGGCACCATAGTGAGCTGTGGTCGCTGCCACGGCGAGAACTCGATACCCTGTCTGACCTAGCCTACAGTGAGGACTCAGTACCCTGTCTGACCTAGCCTACAGTGAGGACTCAGTACCCTGTCTGACCTAGCCTACAGTGAGGACTCAGTACCCTGTCTGACCTAGCCTACAGTGAGGACTCAGTACCCTGTCTGACCTAGCCTACAGTGAGGACTCAGTACCCTGTCTGACCTAGCCTACAGTGAGGACTCAGTACCCTGTCTGACCTAGCCTACAGTGAGGACTCAGTACCCTGTCTGACCTAGCCTACAGTGAGGACTCAGTACCCTGTCTGACCTAGCCTACAGTGAGGACTCAGTACCCTGTCTGACCTAGCCTACAGTGAGGACTCAGTACCCTGTCTGACAGTGAGTACTCGGTACCCTGTCTGACTTAGCCCACAGTGAGGACTCAGTACCCTGTCTGACTTAGCCCACAGTGAGGACTCAGTACCCTGTCTGACTTAGCCAAACTTAATGCCATCACCAATAGCGCTACCTTCTTATACAACTGGTGCAAAGTCCTTAGGAGCGTGTCAAATAAGCGAATGCGCAATGACACGCCAAGTTAACGTAGGTGTGCTTTTATGACGCCTACCCTGTCGCGAAATATTCACGCTAAATGATAGGGTCCGCGGCTCCAAGCATCGAGAGGGAATAACAGAAAGNGACTTAGCCCACAGTGAGAACTCGGTACCCTGTCTGACCTAGCCTACAGTGAGGACTCAGTACCCTGTCTGACTTAACCAAACTAAATGACATCACCGGTAGCGCTACCTTCTTATACAACTGGTGCAAAGTCCTTAGGAGCGTGTCAAATGAGCGAATGCACAATGACACGCCAAGTTAACGTAGGTGTGCTTTTATGACACCTACCCTGTCGCGAAATATTCACGCTAAATGATAGGGTCCGCGGCTCCAAGCATCGAGAGGGAATAACAGAAAGNACCTACCCTGTCGCGAAATATTCACGCTAAATGATAGGGTCCGCGGCTCCAAGCATCGAGAGGGAATAACAGAAAGTTGTTACGCCGAGGTCGCCTGCTGCTCTCATCCAATCACGCGGCCTATCTCTGGCATCTCGCTGGGCAGAAGAAGCGCGAGGGCGAAGTGCTCGTTGCAGGGACGTCCGGCGCGGATGAGCCAATCACGAGATGAAAAGCGCACAACAGACACACAGAGAAGCCGATTCCTTTTGGAACGCGTCCGGGTCGACGGAGTCTGTTATAAACCCCTTCTAAAGTTTCCCGTGCACCCTCGATTTTCTTTCAAGCACGAAGTATAGGTGCGGGGTGAGAGGAATAGCGGCAGCGAGGACTCGCCAGAGCGAACCTCGGACAAGGAAAACTTTTGGCTCGCAGCGCGTGTTGAGAGGAAATTACGTCCCGGGCGTTCCTTCACCCGGCCGACCGCTAGGTGCCGCCACACAGGAAATGTTTTCCAGAGAACGAACTCGCTCAGAAGTTCTCTGCTCTACGCTCTTCGCGGTTAAGGCGAATAAGCAATCATAAATGCCTCAACGCCACAGGGCGTCGCGGTGCCTGAGAGGTTAGACTGCTCGCCTCCCACCAAGGCGAACAGGGTTCAATCCCCTGCCGGGTCATTCCCGGANTCGCGGTTAAGGCGAATAAGCAATCATAAATGCCTCAACGCCACAGGGCGTCGCGGTGCCTGAGAGGTTAGACTGCTCGCCTCCCACCAAGGCGAACAGGGTTCAATCCCCTGCCGGGTCATTCCCGGATTTTCGCAAGTGGGAATAGCACGGCGGGTTTTCTCGTGGAACTCCCGTTTCCCCCCGCTCTTGCATTCCGGCGCTGCTCCGTTCTCACCTCATTCCACCCCCGTCGACTCTCAACACCTCGTTGCAAAGAGCCGCGTTGGGACGGGCCCTCGCAACACTAAGATATGCATTCCCAGAAAGCTGAATTCCTCGCAAATTACTTATGTAACAGTAGAATATTGTTACACAATGTCATACAGTTGATTAATAAACTACAGATGTCATTCTACACTTTTCTCCTTCCCCTTAAGGGGATAGTATCCATTCCACCTTTGATTTTTCTTACAAATCTTAGAAATAACAATTTATGACCAGACAAAAAAATCAAAGCTAAACATGACTTAGAGGACTACTTATCACTTTTTTTCAATTATACCTGTATTTCTCCACGTGGGATTAACACTATTAAATAATTATATAATATTTGATAACGGTTACAGAAGTGAAAATAATCATGTAAGAAATATAAGTTGAACTTCCGAAATAACTGTTAAGATGTTCCCTATTCCTTGATTAACTAGGTTTTTAAATATTGGCGGCGAAAATTAAACTATGGAGGAAAATGCGTAAATACAAGACGGCAAGAAAAACTTCCACCTCAAGAAAAATGTGCAGGAAAGTCCTAAAAATACCATGTTTAACTACTTTCGCTATTTTTTCCCTTCGTGAATATTTTTGACGGTATGAAAATACAAATTGTTTGCTGTAGGAAATCGTTTTACACCATTCGTGGGGAATAAGTTTAGGTAGCGCCTCCTACCACGTATATACTGGAGGCCATGCGGTGAGACATTTCCATCACACAGTTGGTGGATAGTATACTGAGGAACATGCCACCATCACACAGTTGGCGGATAGTATACTGAGGTACATGCCACCATCACACAGGTGGCAGATAGTATACTGAGGAACATGCCACCATAACACAGTTGGCGGATAGTGAGTACTGAGGTACATGCCACCATCACACAGGTGGCAGATAGTATACTGAGGAACATGCCACCATCACACAGTTGGCGGATAGTATACTGAGGTACATGCCACCATCACACAGGTGGCAGATAGTATACTGAGGAACATGCCACCATCACACAGTTGGCGGATAGTATACTGAGGTACATGCCACCATCACACAGGTGGCAGATAGTATACTGAGGAACATGCCACCATCACACAGTTGGCGGATAGTATACTGAGGTACATGCCACCATCACACAGGTGGCAGATAGTATACTGAGGAACATGCCACCATAACACAGTTGGCGGATAGTGAGTACTGAGGTACATGCCACCATCACACAGGTGGCAGATAGTATACTGAGGAACATGCCACCATCACACAGTTGGCGGATAGTATACTGAGGTACATGCCACCATCACACAGGTGGCAGATAGTATACTGAGGAACATGCCACCATCACACAGTTGGCGGATAGTATACTGAGGTACATGCCACCATCACACAGGTGGCAGATAGTATACTGAGGAACATGCCACCATCACACAGGTGGCAGATAGTGTCCTGAGGAACATGCCACCATAACACAGTTGGCGGATAGTGAGTACTGAAGAATTAGCCACCATATCATAGTTGGCGGATAGTGTCCTGAGGTACATGCCACCATGCTTCCTGCAATTGCACATGTAGATCAGCCAGTGTTTGGGCAGGTGGTTGACTATGCTGCAAACGTGTTATAGGGGACAAACCCGGAGACCTGGCAGGCCAAGGAATGATGTCCACTATGTTGTAGAGCCTGATGGTTGATATCAGCTGTATGGGAATGAGCATTATCTTGCTGCGATTACAGAGTTGGGTATGCTGCGCAAAAAATAACACGGCATGACCCGCAGAACCTCGATGGCATGTTGTTGTGCTGTCTGCGTGCCTTCAACGACCACGAGACGTGACCGGTAGTCATAACTGGTGGTACCTCATGCCACAACACCTGGTGTCCGGGAAGTATGGAGTCGACGAGTCAGTGAAGGAACGTCGTGTGTCCCACTGCGGCGCCAAACTCTGCGGCGACCATCATCTGCAAGTTATAAAAAATTCGATTTCTATTAAATCGTACGCCAAACAAACACGTAGAAATTTATTCTCATATGTCCATTCTTTGTAAGAAACTGATATGTTTTACGTGTTTAGGGCAGGCTAGTAGATTCGTGGAACTGAAATACTTGTAACCAGGTTTTCAAAAAAATTCGCTCGTGACTTGTAAAAATCGACTTGTAGTTACCAGTAAATGCTTGTGGTTTTGTGAAATGGGCCCGTGAAGTCCGCTTCCCGAAACTGGAGGGAAGGTTCGACAGAGAGCACGACCGACTGTCGCGGGTCACCGCGGTAAAAGATACCCGCTAGTGGTGACCGCAGCCGCAGTAACTGATACCCGCTCGTGGAACTGATACCCGCTCGTGACGACCCCGGTGTACGAGAACGTGACCGGGCGAGATGCGCCGCTCGACTGGCGACCCCGGGGTGAAAGAGCGCGCTCTCAGCTAGCGGTAACTATCTGGTAGCATCCCTCCGCCAATCAGCGAGCAGCACTAACAACCACCCGCCGCCGGAGAAAGCTGCCACGGATAAGTTACAACCCCCCACCCGCCTCCACCGCGATACTATGCCCCGTTCGCAATTAACTAACCACTTCTCAAGCCAACCTCAGAAAAATGTCACTGCCCTCAACTGCGTGTATTTTAACGTACATACAAGGACCGGCGTGCGCCCAGTAAAGTTGGCAACTACAGAGGGAAAGTACACTGAAGAGCCAAAAAAAACTGGTACACCTGCCTAATATCGTGTAGGCCCACCCTCCCCCCGAGCACGCAGAAGTGCCGCAAGACGACGTGGCATGGACTCGACTAATGTCTGAAGGTATGAAGGAGGCAATGAATCCTGCAGGGCAGTCCACAAATCCAATCTGCGCCAATTTGAGAAAGGGTTGCACGTCTGTCACTTTAAATGATTCTCGTCAGTCGTCGTTCGTCCCGTTCTTTCGCGATATTTTTTCCGGCCCATCTATCGAGCGCCGACTATAACACCACGTTCAAACTCATCTTAAATCTTGATAACCGGCCATTGTAGCAGCAGTAACCGATCTAGCTGCCAACCGCATCGCGTTACTCTGATTGGTTCCATACCTCTGTTATTTGCATACGCACGCTTATACCAGTTTTTTTTGGCTCTTCAGTGTAGTTCTACGTCTCATCGTAAAATTAAAATATTTAGGTGAATATTTGCAAATACTGTAACGATTTCTTTTGCTTACCTGTTTTTAATGCCTATAATAGGTATTAACGAATTTGTAAACTATTTACTTTTTAATAATTTATCAGTGTCACTTGGTCGACGCATGAGTAAAGCGATCAAGGCCATGGCAATGTCAATTTTACGTATGGCGGAAGAATACACTGTATGCTTGCAAGTAGATCTTAAGCTGGACTTTTCAAAAATGCTCACAAGGCTCCTCGCGCTTGGCGCTTGCCACACTCAGCGAAACAACAAAAAAAATATAAATAGAAAAAACACCGCTTGCAGCAAGCTAAATGCGAAATATCTAGCCAACGCTTTAGTTTTCTTGTCCGTCGGACTTTCAAAACTACTCCGTTATCCTTGGAACATTGATATAAATACTGTCCATAAAATGAAGTTCCACGCGTGTTATTTTAGTCGTAACATGCTGCAAAATAAATGCAGTTAATACTGGTTTTATAGACAGCAATAAGAGGACGACCAGCGTCTTTCGGTACCTAAAACTGCGGACCTCAGCCGAAAAAAAAATAAAACTAGTTTCATAATTGCCTGCTGACAGCGTAACACAGCATCTCGTTGGTTTCGTTGCTTGTGCTGAAATTATTTATTTCTAAATACTTACCACGCCAAGAAATTCTTGCGTTAAGGCGCCTAAACTTAATATTAAATGACTGAATTAAGGGTATAGTACCTCAGTCAACTAATTAAATTTGAGCTATTAGTATTCACGTGCGAATGGACCATTCTAAAAGCAACTGGGAAATTATCATCTTTAAAACTTGCTGAAAAATACTGAACAAAATTTTCTAGGAGATGCCTGGGATTTTCTTTTTTGCCACTTTAAATAGATGTGGTTACGCTAAATTTAAAAAAAAATTTTATTTTTTCATTTTCACGTAATTGAATTGTTTTATTTCTTTAGTATATTTTCAGAGTGTGAAAATATTTACACTTCGTGTATTCGACTGTGCGAAATCTTTATAAAGCTGTTTGGTGATGTGCAGTACATTTTAATACCTGTGTTTTAACGTAAAATTACTGCGTAATCTCCTGTAGGCCCAACCTACATCCTGAAACAAGCAGTTTCACGCCAGTTTGGTGCTTTGCGCATAAAGGCAACAAGGTACACGCCAGTTTGGTGCTTTGCGCATAAAGGCAACAAGGTACACGCCAGTTTGGTGCTTTGCGCATAAAGGCAACAAGGTACACGCCAGTTTGGTGCTTTGCGCATAAAGGCAACAAGGTACACGCCAGTTTGGTGCTTTGCGCATAAAGGCAACAAGGTACACGCCAGTTTGGTGCTTTGCGCATAAAGGCAACAAGGTACACGCCAGTTTGGTGCTTTGCGCATAAAGGCAACAAGGTACACGCCAGTTTGGTGCTTTGCGCATAAAGGCAACAAGGTACACGCCAGTTTGGTGCTTTGCGCATAAAGGCAACAAGGTACACGCCAGTTTGGTGCTTTGCGCATAAAGGCAACAAGGTACACGCCAGTTTGGTGCTTTGCGCATAAAGGCAACAAGGTACACGCCAGTTTGGTGCTTTGCGCATAAAGGCAACAAGGTACACGCCAGTTTGGTGCTTTGCGCATAAAGGCAACAAGGTACACGCCAGTTTGGTGCTTTGCGCATAAAGGCAACAAGGTACACGCCAGTTTGGTGCTTTGCGCATAAAGGCAACAAGGTACACGCCAGTTTGGTGCTTTGCGCATAAAGGCAACAAGGTACACGCCAGTTTGGTGCTTTGCGCATAAAGGCAACAAGGTACACGCCATTTTGGTGCTTTGCGCATAAAGGCCACGGGTCATTTGAGACGCGTAGCAAAGTCGTCCTTTTCGTTCCCTTACTTCAAGTTCTTTAAACATCGATAGGTAGGCGGAGCCTTAAATGCTACCATGCGAGGTATGCATGAAAGATAAAACTGTTCCATCGCAAAGCGCAAGGAATTGACAGCGAAGCAGGACGTGTTTACTAGTGAAGCAACTGCGGGGCAGTGTAATCTATTTTGCCGATGGTGACTGGAGATATATAGGCTGGAAATATGTTACTTAAAAGAATCTGTAGATAAAGAATATTGTACCAATAACAATGTACTACTGGATATTTTGATCACCGAGTGTTTCGGAAAACGATGTATGAGCTACAATTCAGGTACAGAAATGTCTCAATGGTAACAGTGTGTACCAATTTTAGGTGGTCAACAGCTTGTTCAACTTATTAATAAATTACCAACAAATATTTACGAAAAAAATTACCATGACAATTACTAAAATCATTGTGTTTTCTTTGTAAAAGATTAAGTCAGTTACAATTAGACCAGATATTTGAGGATTATAAAAAGGCAAAGAAATGTAAAAATAAAACTATAAATAAACGTATGCCTTTCACTGTAAAATATTTAAATCGGCATTGTTCGCTCACCAACATGGTTCTTTATCTCACACTCGCATTGCGTCCCTGGTTTCCGAGTACGGTTTTTAATATGGTGCACTGACTGTACCTATTATTCAGCAATTTTGGGTAGTGTTTGTGGTAAAAATGTTGATTNCGGTTTTTAATATGGTGCACTGACTGTACCTATTATTCAGCAATTTTGGGTAGTGTTTGTGGTAAAAATGTTGATTGGTATTCTGACGTAGTAGATGGCATATACATGCAGTCGTTTACAAACAAACAACGCCTATATATCAATTAGTCAAACATAATTGTATCAATTTGGCACCTGCATTGTTATTAAACTACGCAACTTCTATACTGAGTATAAATACCATTATTGGCTTTATTCCCCAACTGCCACCCCATAGCGACAAAATAACTGAAGATAAAAACAGCAGTTTGTGGAGAGAGAGAGAGAGAGAGAGAGNTGCCACCCCATAGCGACAAAATAACTGAAGATAAAAACAGCAGTTTGTGGAGAGAGAGAGAGAGAGAGAGAGAGAGCGCGAGAGAGAAAGAGAAAGAGAGAGAGAATGGATGTATCTAAATTAATTGGGTCGGTGTGTTGTATGTTGGGCGCGGGTATTCTACTACGGAACGTTTCCTTATTTTTAACCCTGGAAATCCCCTAGTGCGTCANATTAATTGGGTCGGTGCGTTGTATGTTGGGCGCGGGTATTCTACTACGGAACGTTTCCTTATTTTTAACCCTGGAAATCCCCTAGTGCGTCATCCACACGTAAGCTAACAATGTTAACGTTGATTCTGCCACTACACTGAAGAGCCAAAAAAACTGGTGCACCTGCCTAATATCGTGTAGGGGGGGCGCTCGTGCGTCTTCACGGCGAAGACGACGTGGCATGGACTCGACTAATGTCTGAAGGTATGTAGGATGCATTGAAATCTGCGCCAATTTGAGAAAGGGTTGCACATCTGTCACGTTTAATGATTCTCGTCAGTCGTCGTTTGTCCCGTTCTTTCGCGATCTTTTTCCGGCCGCAGCGATGTCGAAGATGTGATGTTTTACCGGATTCCGAGATATTCACGGTACACTCGTAAAATGGTCGTACACGAACAAATCTTGATAACCTGCCATTGCAGCAGCAGTAACCGATCTAGCAACTTTGCCAGACGCTTGTTGTCTTATATAGGTGCTGCCGACCGCATCGCGTTACTCTTATTGGTTCCATGCCTCTGTTATTTGCACACGCACGCCTATACCAGAGTTTTTTTTGCTCTTCCGTGTATTTTAACTATTTTCATACCATTACAATTTTTCCCCAAATTTCTCTTTACGGCGTTCTTCGGAATCATTCCTACTAATTTTCCCATTATTTTAAAACTCAGTTCAAATATATTTACTCACATACTTAGAATCGGCTCTCAAGGCCTCGATGTTAAAGAGCCGCCCAAATCTCTTCACCACTCACGCTCATACTTAGATAGAGTACTGTTTGATTCGCAAATGTTTGGCAACCATTGAAGTTATGCTGGTCATCATATTTTGTTTAGCCAATATCGCCTGTACTCTTGCTTGGCACTATTAAAATACGCAGTTTATTGACCCACAAAGCACTCTATTTTCCTCAGTAATACGTTATTAAAACCACCTAAAATCATTCTGCAACCCGAGAGTTTCATTGTAATTTAAAAACGTTCTATGAAAAGCGTTCCAGCGTAAACGTTATATTTGTATAGACCTCCGAAAACTATCAGAGTCAACACGGTAAAATGAGCACTCGAGAAAGCCCTGGTTGAGATATACGAGGGCAAATCAATAAATAAGTTACACTTCCACGTTATGGCCATGTATGAAACTACCTATACATAGGCAACACGGCTATGACAACATACAATGTAAGTTCACTTTTCCACATAGTTCCCAAGAGACTGTAAACATTTCTCGGAACGGTCAACCAACTTTTCGATTCCGGATGCGTAGACATCTCCTCCAGCGCTATGTAACCACCCGGAGACAGCTGCTTTCACCTCCTCATCGTTTCGGAATCGTCGTCCACCGAGATCCTTTTTCAGCTTACCGAAAACATGAAAATCGCATGGCGCTAAGTCTGGACTGTATGGAGGATGTTGCCATACCTCCCACTTGAATCGCTGCAGCAGTTCGGACGTTTGGCGGGCCGTGTGAGGTGTTGCGTTATCGTGCAACAAAATCACACCGGCGCTCAATTTTCCCCGGCGCTTCTCTTTAATTGCTTTACGCAACCGGTTCAACGATGAGGAGGTGAAAGCAGCTGTCTCCGGGTGGTTACATAGCGCTGGAGGAGATGTCTACGCATCCGGAATCGAAAACTTGGTTGACCGTTCCTAGAAATGTTTACAGTCTCTTGGTGACTATGTGGAAAAGTGAACTTAGATTGTATGTTGTCATAGCCGTGTTGCCTATGTATAGGTGGTTTCGTACATGGCCATAACGTGGAAGTGTAACTCATTTATTGATTTGCCCTCGTACTTGTACTCACGTTGTGTGTTCTTCCGCCATATGTACACTTAATGTTACCAACGGTCTGATCTCTTTATTTGTGAGTCGGTCATGGACAACTGTAACATTTTTAGAAAAGTAAATAATTTAGAAAGGTTTTTATTCTTACACTCATGTGGAATAAAAAAACAAGGAAAATAAAATATTTCAGCATTCATAAATGTTTACTTAGCACTTGGAATGTAACTTTAGCACGTGGAACTGCTTTCTCTACGTCGTTGCCAACTTTACTGGGCGTGTGGCAGTCAGCGTGTCCGTTGAAATACACGCAGGTAGGGGGCAGTGACATTTTTCAAAGGTTGGTTTCAAAAGTGCTCAGTTTACCGTGCTCGGCCTTTACAAAGAGCGAGCAACGTTCTGCGTGCCTGTTGACGTCGGCGTGAACCATTCATCTCGAGATGTGTACAGATTTCACAAATTACTTTAGCCGCAAGTAAGTGGGCGCTGGCGCCTTGCTGTGAAGCAGCAACGGTCCTTCATGTGCATCATGTCTACGTTCGTCGACGCGTAGACTGAACGGGTTTGTAGAGCACGTATACGCTCCTGCCGTTTATACGAGCACTTTTGAAATCAACCTTTCGTGTGTTGGACTCACCATCGTGTGTTGGACTCACCGTCGTGTGTTGGACTCACCATTGTGTGTTGGACTCACCATTGTGTGTTGGACCCACCGTCGTGTGTTGGACTCACCATCGTTAGTGTGACTCACCCTCGTGTGTTGGACTCACCATCGTGTTTTGGACTCACCATCGTGTGTTGGACTCACCATCGGTTATACCGCCTTGCCATTTTCACTTTTGACATTCAGTAACCAACCAATTTATTTCAGTCTTCTCTATCGCTTGTCTTGTTCGACATATCATCACAGCGGACCACCGCGAGATGATCACGTGCAGACGAAACACTAATTTAGTGTTTTTTGCGATCAAACACAAGCAGAATAAATGACAAGCGAGGATATTCAACTGCCGCAACTCCACGTTGTCGAAACGAACGTGTTCCCGTGTGAGATCTTTGACAGATATCTAGATATACTTGCGCCGTGTGACCGCTATTCCGCCGTTCGAATCAATTGTTTAACTGTTTTATTAGTTAATGAAATACACGGAACGACTAAATACCGTTGAAAGCCTGTAACCTGGTTCGTATCTGACAGTGCGGCGTTGATTACCAACGCGCCACTCGTCCGCGAGTGGCGAGGACTGTCGCTGCTAATTAAACCTGATGTATTCGCTGCGTACACGCGAATATCACGTTAGGCTGAACCGCCGACGAGTTGAGTGTGAAACCCAGGCCGGTCACATCTGTTGTTGACTCGTCTGACCAGCTCCAGCTCGAGAATTCAACTGCGCGGTTTTGCCTTCTCGACGGAGGTGACTGTACTTCGAATGCGGTGCTCCGTGTTCCGCGGAGAGTCTCGCCGTCCACGCCTTGTCCCCGTCGATGACACGGCCCGAGCTCGATCTCTGTCACGTGCGAGTCAGCTGTTTCTTACACGTGGCCTGTTTATCCTCTCGCGATGCTACCACTTAAATCATATTTGCATTTAGTACTTTCTCTTTTGTTGGTGTCGCCTGAATCTATCTCCCTGGCCGTTGCCATCGCTCGGGTAAGAGTCGTCAAACGTAAGCCGTATCCGAATTTCGTTGTTTGGTAATTTAGGTTTTTTTTTGGCATCCGAACAGCACTGAGCAGCGCTCCTGGTGTTCAGTTAAGGAACTGCATCACTGAATGTTTCTGTGTTTCTATATATTTCTCGGGCAACTAAAAGAGAAAAGAAAATTGCAACTGTTCTGTTTGCTCGCCCCCTTAAGCAAACCTCCATTAAAAGCATTATTTTACAAAGTTGTAATAATTTTTTTTTTACATTGTTATGTTCTCCTTCTTTATTATTGGTTTCAATTCGCATCATCAGCGTTATAAAAGGCGTGAAATAAAACGTAAACAACATCAAACTCTTTTTCAGAGGTGTTTGGGCATTTTGCATGCTTCTTAAACTTAGCAATTTTTCGACCCTAAATCACCAAATAATTATGACCTAGACTTAGTCATGCGGTCGATTTAGTAACCTAAACAGGGATTTCGGACAGGGTTTTAGTATGGGTATCGTAACACGGTTTCACTTTGGCCGTTGCGCATAACTTTGGCTCAAATGTTTGACAACATTTTCTCTTTTGTAATTGTTACGAAAAAAAATTTTTTTTGTTCTTTTGCAATATTCTGTGAAATACAATACACGAAAGCGAACGAATTACTTTGGTTTCTAGCGGCTACCAAAAATAGGCTTACTCAGCAGTTGGGCCAAAGGGATCTGTAATGGTCTACGTTTTGCTGCACTCTTCACCGCAAGTGTGCTCATTATGCGTTATATTCTTCCCTGGTCTGTGAATCCCCGTCTGCCACGACTGAGGCTACACGTGACGGACGTGTTGTGCAGGTCGTGTTAGTTGATGTGCAAGTCTCTCGGCCGCCTGCCTGGTAATCGTGAGTGGTTCTCAATGAATCTCTTTAGTTGGCATATACACTGAAGATCCAAAAAAACTGGTGTAGGCGTGCGTATGCAAATAACAGAGGATTGGAACCAATCAGAGTAACACNGAGTAAAGCGATGCGGTCGGCAGTTAGATCGGTTACCGCTGCTACAATGGCAGGTTATCAAGATTTAAGTGAGTTTGAACGTGGTGTTATAGTCGGCGCACGAGAGATGGGACATAGCATCTCCGAGGTAGCGATAACATTTGGATGTTCGCGTACGACCATTTCACGAGTGTACCGTGAATATCAGGAATCCGGTAAAACACCACATCTTCGACATCGCTGCGGCCGGAAAAAGATCGTGAAAGAACGGGACAAACGACGACAGACGAGAATCATTAATTAAACGTGACAGACGTGCAACCCTTTCTCAAATTGGCGGAGATGGGATTTGTGGACTTCCCTGCAGGATTCATGGTGTGAATTGCCTCCTGCATACCTTCAGACATTAGTCGAGTCCATGCCACGTC
>NQII01003046.1:24636-57949 GCA_002778355.1 Clitarchus hookeri | reverse complement strand
GGGGGGGGGGGTACACGATATTAGGCAGGTGTAGCAGTTTTTTTGGCTCTTCAGTGTAGGTCTTGTGGAAGCAGCCGTGTCTACTCTAATTTAAAAACAAACAATGGAGTATTTCAACGTAAATATTTTTTCAGGGCAGAAACGAAAGTCGATATTTTGTTGCCAATTAATTAATTTTGTTATTTAAATACAAGTGTGGTCGTTGGAAAAATATCACCGGAGATCGCTGTAAGTAGCCCTCTATTTACGATTTTTATTCTTCTCTCAAACAATGTTTTTTTTAACTCTAGTGACAATGCTTTATCTTTTCTGAGCGGATTGCTATATTAGAGCCTTGCAGTCGCCGCCTTAACTCAGAGGAAACAGAACACGCGGGAGGCTTGTTTTGTTATTTTCCATGCAATGCCGCGTAACGGCCGGACGTAGTGACCTTGAGGAGGGATTCTGGTTGCTCTGTGTACTTGCTAGCGCCTGGCAAGTATGCAGTCCCACTAAACACAAACGCATGTCGGGTTGCGGACAGTTAGGAAACTCGCGCGGCCAGACGAAGCGCAACACACTTAGCAGTTGGGAGAGACGACAGGCTTGATCGCCGAGGAAATAAGAACAGTGCACTAGCAAGTTGAGGCAGTATAGGGAATCACAGGCCGGGCGCCGCCATATTGCCCACGCAGTAGTGCGGTACACAGCGGGTGTATCACCCTTCAGTCTTGCTGTTGTAACGTGGCACGCTCACAGTTATAGCCGGCTTTAAGTTGCCACTCGACTATAACTTACCACTCGACTATAACTTACCACTCGACTAGCTCAAGACGGAGTAACACGAGACTCTGTAAAATGGACGCCAATTAATCATGAAATAAAGTCAAGTTCCGGTGTATTTGTTCTATCCTTTTATTTACCAGTTAAGTGACACAGTTCACATACGAAGTTCAGAGTACGAACAGGTTTCAGACAACCAGACAAGTGCAGTACAGCGCCACAGTCGTTTACGAATTATTTCATTTCTTAAAAACTTGCCCCCGAAGAAATAACAAATGCAGCGACCTCTCACACCACGTAAAACAGCAAACGTATGCCCGATAAATAACTATCACGGCAAAACGAGCCCTACTGCTTTTAATTTCAAACCCGATAAAAATTATTATAAAGCTTAGCAAAACGAAAGAAAATGAAACACTTGTCCCGAAAATTAATTACACTGCGTCATTACACTGTCTCTTGTTACTACGTGACGTCAGTCCACCTACTCTTCGGTACGCGTGTTGACACCGGTCCCTGGTGGTGTGTGCCTGACGACCACGTCGTGGGTTCAAGTCCCGCCTCGAGCTGGCCATCCCTCTCATTTCCTTCCGTGGTTCGCTGGCCGAGTCCGCCAGTTGATTGTGCGCGTTTGTGAAAAGTACTTGATTAAGTTTGTCTAAAAAGGCGCGCTGTTAAAAAAAAGTTACACGATATGTATTATTCATGAGTTGTGTATTTAATTATTGCTTTTTGAGGTCCCCGCTTTACGCCAGAAAGCTGATTAGTGAGATTTATAAATTAAACAGCCTTTAACAAAAAAAACCGTTAACAGGCAACTTCGTTACCCAGAACTCGAAACTAAGAACTTTTGTGAGGTACGTTGCATTTCATAACAGCAATGCGACGGAGATTTTCACTAAGGTGTTGTTTAAGATGGGTTTTATATTACCCGTATAGTACCAGTAATCTTGTCACGAGCTTTATCGCTTTATTAAGGCGTCGGTAAAGTGACACTGTGAAATTATTATAAAAAGCAAATATTTTACAGATCAGTTCATTTTTACACTCATGTGCATTAAAAAAAAGAATGCAAAATAAATTGCATAAATTATCACAAATAAATACATAACATTTTTTATTCTACTTTAAGACATGGAACTACTTTCCCTTGGACCATTACCAACTTGACTGTGCGCATGTCACTCAGTGCGCCCCTTAAAACACACGCACGTAGGAGCAGTGAATTTTTTCCCCGAGGTTGATTTCAAATCAAAAGTGCTCACTTCCTCGCGAACGGCCTTTATGCAGTGAGTAGGGTATTTTCAATGACATCAGCTGCGGGGCGTATTGAGTGTCGCTCCGGCCGGGGAATGCCGACGGCAAGCACCGTCGTCGCCGTCTCGTCCACTTAGCCTGCGCTCTCCCGGGGCACCGCCCCACTAATCTCATCTCGCGCCGCATTAGCTTCAAGCGCCGCTTGATAGCGCGCGATGCCCGACCTGCGCACCCTCCCTCTATACACCGGTGTTTATCAACAGCCGGGCCGGGCCGCCAGCTTGTCCGTCTACAGGGTGATTCTAAAATCGTGGGACCAACCTTGAGGGGTGGTAGAGCTCACTAAAACAAACAATTATTGTATAGGAATATATGGGCGGGAGTGACGCGTTGAGGCACAAACACAAAAAACATAACACATTAATGGAAACATAAAATGTNCAAAAAACATAACACATTAACGGAAACATAAAATGTTCATTAGCAGCATACTTAACGAGTGATTCCGTACAGAATTTGTTAAAACAGTTGCTGGAAATGCATCCACCAACAGTCACGCATGCTTGGCGACCTCTACATATGGCGTGATTGGCTGACAATGGTGGCGTGCGTGAAATACCCGGCGTATTTGAATCTGTTCGCCAATCACTCCACCGACGCTACCAAGCTTGCATTACTGTCGGTGGTAGCAATTTTGAGCAATTATTATAAACATTGCTGTAAAAAGGCATTTAGCGGCGACGTTGTAAATAAACAATGTGTTGCATTTCATGTGTTATTTTTGTGTTTGTGCCTCAACGCGTCACTCCCGCCCATATATTCCTATACAATAATTGTTTGTTTTAGTGAGCTCTACCACCCCTCAATGTTTGTCCCATGATTTTAGAATCACCCTGTATTCATGCGTCCACCAAATGAAGCTATGTAACTGGAAAAGGAAATGCTTATCTGTGCACTTTTGGGTATAAAACTAGGAACACTCACTTCAGTAGCCATAAATGTACGTATTACAATCGCAGTCAAGCGTAAAGTCTCGGGACTATTTTTATTAATTCACTGCGTGCCGGCGCGTACGGCAGAGCGCATGTGCAGCTACGGGCAGTGATCTTTTCAAAAACTGATTTCAAAAGTGTTCACTTTACCTTGAACACCATTTGATAACAAGATTCTCCTGCGAACTGGAACTACATTCTATTCTATTCGCGGTTTCTTCACATTTTTTTAAATCAAACCTTTGAAAAATCCTCCCATAAATGATGTGTTTAGTTGCTTCCCAAATAATATACATGTAATGTATTATAAGCCATTTATGCTTATGTTAACATGAAAGTATCTTTCTTTTTTTGTTAAATTGAACTTTTACTTATATTTTATCTATAAATTACAGAATAACTAATACGAATAAAGACAGAGAGAAAATAGGTGTGTCGGCAATGACTAGTAAGAAATAGTTCTTACGCGGAATGTTACTACACTGAGCGCGCGAGTCACGTGCGTTGCGGGTGTTCCTGGTGCGAATTCCTACGCTTTGTTCGAGGCGGAGGAATATCCAGGAAGTAGAACTTCAGAGCAGGGCTTCAGAAAAGTTGGAAGTGACCGTGAATGGATTATAAAAAAAGAACTTGTGCACCGCCGGCAATTGTTTGCACGTGAGGAATGTTCGAGGTTCGCTGGGGGTAGCCGGCACGTTACATAAAAGGCATTTGTCAAGTCTGGCGTAGTGTTCTGGTGCATACAGTGTGAATTTCATCCCATACTGTTTCTTATAGACTATGTGCAACCTAGTAACTCAGGAATTCCGGCAAAGTACAGACTGGGGAATCATCAGAAATTGCAACGTCATCCAATGGCAGATCTGTGCACCAATAATCTGATAATGGACCATCTTTGAATTCCTGTTGTGATGCCAACACCACAAAAAGAGAAAAGGAAGACAATTTTAACTAGAGAAAAGGTATCAGCTTGTCACCTGACATATCTGGAACACACAGAAAAAAACAAGAACAAAGAAGAAGTTAACTCTTGAGAAGGTAGCAGTGGCAATAAACAAGTCAACAAGAAGTCGCCTTGTTAAGCTTGATGAGGAACGGGAGCGATGGCGCTGAGTGATGAAACAAAGCCCAACTTCTACGAGTTCCAGCGAAGAGTTCTCAGAATCATCAGAGGAAGACAACACGCCAGGTGGCTTCTGTGATGTGAGATATTTGGAAGAAAAGTCATTAAGTGAAGGTGACTGGATAAGTTGTCAAAAGTGTTGCGGATGGTTTCATGAAATTTGTGTAGAAGCTCGTGGGAAAAAAAATATTTGTGGTAAATGTGTTTAAAACTTTTTGAGGACTATTGTAGACTTTATAAGCCTAATACATGCGCTATGAATCAGCGAATTGTGTGATCCAAATAGCCCCACGTTTTCTGAAATTTCATACTTATGTAGTGTTTTCCTATATTATTTTTATCAGTAAATGCATATGCAATTAAGTTTTATTGTGACTTTAAACATATAGCTGCACCTGAAGTTTTATCTTAAACCAGTGTCATTAACGGTTTCTACAAAACCATTTTCCAGAGCTTTAGATATTCAAATAATGTTTAAAGTAATGCTCGTAATTAAGAAGATGATATTCATGTGGCTCGGGTTGAAGTGCCAGCTCCTTCCACCGCTATTGAACTTTTCGTGGTAAAAGAAGGAATAATGAAATTCACGTATTTGATACTGCTGAGTTAATAACAGGCAAACGTATTCGGTACGTCCAGGTGCTTAGTATCCGAGAGCGAGCGAGTGCACGGGAGGGTGACCGACCCTTTAGACCTGAGCCGCCCAGGACTTAACTCTCGGCGAGCGGAAAATTATCTAATTCAATTTGGGCCTCGCAGCGGGCAAGCACCGCTCGCTCCTTCCCGGGGAGATCTCGCTGCCGTAATCGGCCTGCGCGCTCCCCAACCACCCGTCGCGGTTGTTCTCTCTCGTCGCGTGATGGAGCGGCGGAGGGAGGATCAAAGGCGCCGCTGCCCGTGATATGCGAGACTGGCATGCATACGGAGGCTTCTCAACGCAACTACATCAAGTCCATTACGTTTGAAATTACTGGCGAAATTCGCGATGGTAATCATTCCGATGAAGATTTAAACTCGCTATTGCGATTCACAGTGCATCGTGGCCAATATTCCAATACGTCTGAGATATCATGTTTCAGCACGATAATTACTAGTCAAAATATGCTATTTTCTGGTATCATTCTCCAATTTTACAGACGAGCTCCTGTTCGAAGTCGAAACAGTTGGAACTGCGCCGACTGATTTAGCATCGTTCCGCTGATCACTTAAGTTGCTGGTGTTCGCTGATGAAACACTGATTTTTTTTACTGATTCCTAGTGAATTTTCACTGCCCTACAAGTGAAACCTGAGTGCATCCCGCGGATTCGCCAGTACAAAACAGTTCATTAACTGAAGATTCAGTAATAATATTCTACTGATTGAAATGTCTGATCCAGATTTAGAGTGTACAGTCAATTAAGTCCATTCACGGTTACTTCAGACTTTTCTGAAGCCCTGCTTAGCAGGGTTCTACTTCCAGAATATTCCTCCGCCTCATAGAAACAAAGTTTAGCCAAATTGTAAAGGGACAACGCGCCATATTTGTGCGCATTCTGTGTAATAATACGTTGCATAAGAGCCAGGTTTACACTCTAAACTTGAAACAGTGGGAGTTAAGCAAAATCAATGACAAAAAAAAAGTGAAAATTGAGCTTTTGATAATTAGTGCCACGTAACTAATTAATATGGTGGCCGAATGTCACTGACTTATACGTGTTTCCCACTGAATGTCAAGGATTCCAACGCTATACGTCACTTAATCCCAGTTAGATTGCTTGATTTGCAAACTGACTTTCAGCGAATGCTACTTCACTCACTCGGGCTTAGAGTGTATTTGTTACTGTAATCACACTTCCTTTGTAATCGTCGCTCTAGGCATTGCCAACATATCTATTATCTCCCTCTCTTTTTAACCATATTGATTAGAAATGAAATAATGTAATTAATAGAGGAAATCTAAGTAAAAGTTTAATTTAACCAAGATTAAGGTACTTTTATATTAAGACAAGAATGAAGCTCTCGTGATGCGTGGCATGTTTAGGAAATAACCAAACACGCCATTCATTGAGGGAGTTTTCAAATTTTCGGTTCAAGAAGTGCGAAGGAAGCGCGGACAGGCTATGCTTAACTTCAGATGAAAAATATTAACGATGCCAAAAACTAAATATTCCCTAGAGAAAGTAATATTTTTATATTTTTACTTAAAGCTCGTGTTTCTTACTAATATAACTACTTGGACTTGATCCAGTTATGCACTGAGCCCTACTCGCACGAGGCAGAGCCGCTCAGGAATTGGTGTACACAAACCTGCGGTGCTGGATATCACAGGAAATGTCCAAGCCTTTTATACGTTCGTCCTACAACCCCGAAAATTCAATTCGTCGAACCTGTAAAAATTACTCCAGCTTTATTTCCCCTCCCTCGAAGGGCCTCCCGGCAAATGTATAATTTGTGGGCTCCATTTCCTTTTTCTCTACCCGCGTTCTGGAACTGGGGAACGACGTGTATATATATATATATATATACATTTTAAAACGATCAGGAGTAACAAATAAAGGGTATGTGGCGCAAACACAACGCAACCAAGGAAATTGAAAAAGTCAAAGCCAGGAGGGAGTACGTTTCTCGCTCGACCTTGCTCCGCACAGTGGAATATAAAAGCCGAGGAGGGACATTTATAGCCTCGGGAAGTCTCGTGCGAACATCGCGTCCCGCGAGAGACTGCGAGGTCTAAAGGACCCGCGCAGACAGCATGCCGATACCAGAGGCGCAACTACAAACCAAAGACTCGGATGCGAACACTGACATAAGGACCCCTCCCCTTCCAAGGTCAAGTTAACTATAGTGGTAAAGTTCGTTCACGGTCATTCCCAGCTTTTCTGAAGTCCTGCTAAAAATTCTACATCCAGTGTATTTATTCGCCTCATGCAAACAAAGCTTAACCAAGTCTAGAAAATTGCACCAAAGGGACACCGTGCCACATTCGTGCGCACTCTGTGTAATGATATTTTGCATAAGAACTATTTTTTACTACGCGTTACCAACAAACCTATTTTATCTCAGTTTCATTCACGTATTATTATAATTGATATACATAATATAAGTAAAAGTTCATTTTAACCAAAAATATAGTACTTTTATATAAGCATAAATATGAAATGCTTGTGATGCGTGACATATTCAAGAAACAACCAAATACGTAATACATAGGGTGATTTTCCAATTGCTGTATTCAAAAAGTGTGGGGAAAAAACCGGAATATATTATATAAATAAAATGCTTGTTTCTGAAAATATGAAGGTACCGCGTTTCAAAAAGGTATTACTACTTTCACAGACTTCAAGTTTATTGATATACAAGATGTTGGGAAACTACCTGTCGAAATTCAAACCACATCTTCTGTGGGCGAGCAGAAAAAAGAAACTCTAGTCACAACATGTCCGGAAAAGCTATGTAGTATGTTTAAATTGACGCTGAATTTTTTTGCAAACGACGCCGGGTGTCTGCAGCCGTGCGTACCTGCGAGCACAACACGTTGCATGATACGCAGGCGAACGCTTGTACGCAGGCCACCAGGAGAGCTCAAACTTACCCGCCACAGCGGTGACGCCTGTGTGTGGGACACTGGCAACCCGCTCGACCGACAGGCGGCGCGGGATGCCGCATGCAGCACCGCCGCGGGTTAGTTCGCCTGCGTGTCATGCAACTTGTCGTGCACGCTAGTACGTACTGTTGCCGACACCCGGGCGTCGTTTGCGGAAACTCAGCGTCGATTTAAACATACTACATGACTTTTCCGAACATTTCGTGAGTAGAGTTTCTCGTTTCTGTTCGACCACAGATGCTGTGGTTTGAATTTCGATAGGTAGTTTCCCAACATATTGTATACCTAGCAGAAAATTACAGTATGATGGGTACAGTAGCACTCAATTATTTATTATGATGTAGATACATAACATACATAATATAAATACATTTTATCCATTAGGAACAATAATACAACAATACAAAGAAAATACATGTACCTTTTCACCTCAAAAAGTATTCGTCAACAATACACAAGAACATTTATATGGGTATTATTTTATATCCTTGGTACCTGGGGCATCCCTTGGTTCTTTATGATTTTCTATAAACTACATCGTATTGATTTTACTATGTTTTCGGTTGTTTCTGCTGGTATATCCCCCCCCCATCGTCTTTTAATGCCTTCTTGAGAAAAACTTTGTTCGGGATATTGTCCTTTCGTATTCTTTATTTTAGAATATGCCACAGATACGCAATGGAGTATATTTCCAACTGCTATAGAGGCGTTGCCATCCAGTGTGGCGTGTTGCGTGGCAACCACAGTTTTGGGTTTCAGGGCTGCGTTATCTTAGTTGAAGACGTAATCCCGAGTAACATCCATATCGTAAACACTCTTGGAAATGTGAGACTTCAGAATATTGATGTGGAGTTTGTGGTCCAGGATACCACCGATGAAGCACAACTCGCCTAAGCCCATTATACACACCGAAGCCAATATGGAACCTACATGTTTCTTTGTAGCTCTGAGATCTACTTTGCCCAGTTCACAGTTTTTTCTTCGCCAAACTATTACTCGCGTATCTGACTTTAAAAGGTTGAACGTACTTTGATCGGTGAATACGCTGTGTTGTGAAAGGTTCAGTTTATTTAAACCCGTAGATTATGTTCTGAACTGTACTGATGGGTCTGTTTATTATTTCCGCAAAATATTTTTTCTAAAAGGTAACTTTTAATTAGAAATTTAAGCTATATAAATTATAAAAGATCAAGATTAGTTACGAAATAATTTTATATTTGATTTATGGTTATTGCAATGATCCTTTTTTAATGTAGAAAATAGAGAAAACCTGGCACCTCGCTGACACTAGCTCTTACCTAGTGGCGAAAATGTTCCGTTTGCCAAACTTTTAACATTGGTCTTCACAACATGAAGTAGAAGTAAGCTCCTTTTGATTAAGAAGTGACTTCGATCGGAGCAAGTTCAGAGTCAATGTAATCGTGCTCACGGCTAAAAATGTTTAAGTAAAATAGTTTCGAATCCCGTATGACCACGGCCTAAGTTANTATTTTAAAACGATCAGGAGTAACAAATAAAGGGTATGTGGCGCAAACACAACGCAACCAAGGAAATTGAAAAAGTCAAAGCCAGGAGGGAGTACGTTTCTCGCTCGACCTTGCTCCGCACAGTGGAATATAAAAGCCGAGGAGGGACATTTATAGCCTCGGGAAGTCTCGTGCGAACATCGCGTCCCGCGAGAGACTGCGAGGTCTAAAGGACCCGCGCAGACAGCATGCCGATACCAGAGGCGCAACTACAAACCAAAGACTCGGATGCGAACACTGACATAAGGACCCCTCCCNAGACAGCATGCCGATACCAGAGGCGCAACTACAAACCAAAGACTCGGATGCGAACACTGACATAAGGACCCCTCCCCTTCCAAGGTCAAGTTAACTATAGTGGTAAAGTTCGTTCACAGTCATTCCCAGCTTTTCTGAAGTCCTGCTAAAAATTCTACATCCAGTGTATTCATTCGCCTCATGCAAACAAAGCGTAACCAAGTCTAGAAAATTGCACCAAAGGGACACCGTGCCACATTCGTGCGCACTCTGTGTAATGATATTTTGCATAAGAACTATTTTTTACTACGCGTTACCAACAAACCTATTTTCTCTCAGTTTCATTCACGTATTATTATAATTGATATACATAATATAAGTAAAAGTTCATTTTAACCAAAAACATAGTACTTTTATATAAGCATAAGTATGAAATGCTTGTAATGCGTGACATATTCAAGAAACAACCAAATACGTAATACATAGGGTGATTTGCCAATTGCTTTATTCAAAAAGTGTGGGGAAAAAACCGGAATATATTATATAAATAAAATGCTTGTTTCTGAAAATATGAAGGTACCGCGTTTCAAAAAGGTATTACTACTTTCACAGACTTCAAGTTTATTGATATACAAGATGTTGGGAAACTACCTGTCGAAATTCAAACCACATCTTCTGTGGGCGAACAGAAAAAAGAAACTCTAGTCACAACATGTTCGGAAAAGCTATGTAGTATGTTTAAATTGACGCTGAATTTTTTTGCAAACGACGCCGGGTGTCTGCAGCCGTGCGTACCTGCGAGCACAACACGTTGCATGATACGCAGGCGAACGCTTGTACGCAGGCCACCAGGAGAGCTCAAACTTACCCGCCACAGCGGTGACGCCTGTGTGTGGGACACTGGCAACCCGCTCGACCGACAGGCGGCGCGGAGTCCCGCTTGCAGCACCGCCGCGGGTTAGTTCGCCTGCGTGTCATGCAACTTGTCGTGCACGCTAGTACGTACTGTTGCCGACACCCGGGCGTCGTTTGCGGAAATTCAGCGTCGATTTAAACATACTACATGACTTTTCCGAACATTTCGTGAGTAGAGTTTCTCGTTTCTGTTCGACCACAGATGCTGTGGTTTGAATTTCGATAGGTAGTTTCCCAACATATTGTATACCTAGCAGAAAATTACAGTATGATGGGTACAGTAGCACTCAATTATTTATTATGACGTAGATACATAACATACATAATATAAATACATTTTATCCATTAGGAACAATAATACAACAATACAAAGAAAATACATGTACCTTTTCACCTCAAAAAGTATTCGTCAACAATACACAAGAACATTTATATGGGTATTATTTTATATCCTTGGTACCTGGGGCATCCCTTGGTTCTTTATGATTTTCTATAAACTACATCGTATTGATTTTACTATGTTTTCGGTTGTTTCTGCTGGTATATCCCCCCCCCATCGTCTTTTAATGCCTTCTTGAGAAAAACTTTGTTCGGGATATTGTCCTTTCGTATTCTTTATTTTAGAATATGCCACAGATACGCAATGGAGTATATTTCCAACTGCTATAGAGGCGTTGCCATCCAGTGTGGCGTGTTGCGTGGCAACCACAGTTTTGGGTTTCAGGGCTACGTTATCTTAGTTGAAGACGTAATCCCGAGTAACATCCATATCGTAAACACTCTTGGAAATGTGAGACTTCAGAATATTGATGTGGAGTTTGTGGTCCAGGATACCACCGATGAAGCACAACTCGCCTAAGCCCATTATACACACCGAAGCCAATATGGAACCTCCATGTTTCTTTGTAGCTCTGAGATCTACTGTGCCCAGTTCACAGTTTTTTCTTCGCCAAACTATTACTCGCGTATCTGACTTTAAAAGGTTGAACGTACTTTGATCGGTGAATACGCTGTGTTGTGAAAGGTTCAGTTTATTTAAACCCGTAGATTATGTTCTGAACTGTACTGATGGGTATGTTTATTATTTCCGCAAAATATTTTTTCTAAAAGGTAACTTTTAATTAGAAATTTAAGCTATATAAATTATAAAAGCTCAAGATTAGTTACGAAATAATTTTATATTTGATTTATGGTTATTGCAATGATCCTTTTTTAATGTAGAAAATAGAGAAAACCTGGCACCTCGCTGACACTAGCTCTTACCTAGTGGCGAAAATGTTCCGTTGGCCAAACTTTTATCATTGGTCTTCACAACATGAAGTAGAAGTAACCTCCTTTTGATTAATAAGTGACTTCGATCGGAGCAAGTTCAGAGCCAATGTAATCGTGCTCACGGCTAAAAATGTTTAAGTAAAATAGTTTCGCATCCCGTATGACCACGGCCTAAGTTANTCAATGTAATCGTGCTCACGGCTAAAAATGTTTAAGTAAAATAGTTTCGCATCCCGTATGACCACGGCCTAAGTTAAACCACAGAGCACATAACCTCACAGAGGCGAAGTAACATGGCGGTTCCTTTATTGTAGACTTACCAGTTCTCTAATTGGCTGATCATCGTTTTGGAAGTGGGCCTTGAGTCTAACTGGCTACCGCGCAATGCGAGATGTTTTCTATTGGCTGAGCTGTCGTTTGGCAAGTGACGCAATTTTGTTGGCGTGTGCGGCTCAAGATCTCGATATATGAGCAGCTGTTTTACCTCCGTACTCTTGAATACTCTGTTTTTTTTTAACTTTACACAGTCCTTGCTGAATATCTAAATGAAATCTGCCATGCACAGTTTCCAAATTCTTGTTCGCCGCGTNTTAACTTTACACAGTCCTTGCTGAATATCTAAATGAAATCTGCCATGCACAGTTTCCAAATTCTTGTTCGCCGCGTGCATTACGATATATGTTACTTATTATCAAATGCGGTCATTTTAATTCTCAGCCATCTGCAAAATGCGCATTCCTCNTGCATTACGATATATGTTACTTATTATCAAATGCGGTCATTTTAATTCTCAGCCATCTGCAAAATGCGCATTCCTCGAAGATTTCAACAAGAACTAGAACAGATCACCAAAAAGTACATTTGAGACATTTCAGTCCCGAATACTAGAGTCGTTAGCGTTTAACGGGAGGCCTTCAGTTAGATATCCATTTATTGTGAATAATCAATGCATTNCCGAATACTAGAGTCGTTAGCGTTTAACGGGAGGCCTTCAGTTAGATATCCATTTATTGTGAATAATCAATGCATTGAGCAAGTGAATAGTTTAACAATTGTAGTGCTTGATCAGTCATTCGTAGAAACGATTTCATTCTGATAAAAATTTAAAGTTAATTATGTTGAATAATCAGCAGAGAATTTAGAAAAACGGACTGTTAAATATATATTCAATGTGTTTTAAATAACTATGGCAGCCTGGTCTGCATTGCATGCTAGAGAAACTTCAGCAATACTAATAAAATTAAGGCTAGTGATAACTTTTATTTTTTAATTTTTATTTTACACCAGTTCTCTATTAAATAAATATATAATAGTATTTTAAGTTTAATGCCATGGTAATTTGGTTTATATGCAACGAAGGATTTGACGGTTTAGCAGCAATGTGAGTGGCAACTATGGCGATGTTGTGTAATGTGCTGCCAGCTGCGAAGTGTGAGTGAAGATGTTTGGGCGGCTCTTAACATCGAGGTGTTGAGAGCCGATGAGGGTGAAGCGAGGTATGGAGCAGCGCCGGAATGAAAGAGCGGGGGGGAACGGGAAATCCCCTAGAAAATCCGCCGACCAGCGGCATCGTTCGGGGGCAAGATTCCCACGTGCGAAAATGCGAGGGTGACCCCGCCGGGAATCGAGCCCGGTTCGCCGCGGTTGAAGGTGAGCAGTTTACCTGCTGCACCAACCGTGACCCGCTGTACTCTGGCAAGACGCCCAGAGTAATTACCATTCAGTGAAACATGTACACAGAGTGTTCTTGGACATCCAAAGAGTAAAGGCCGTTTGAAACGATCAAAGATTTACTTAATTCAATTTTTTTTAACATGAGTTGTATTTAATAGGCTTTAAAGTCTCCACGTGAAAATTTAACACAAACTTTGGAATGAAACCAGTTTTAAAATACCAAAAGTAAATTTTTAGATTGAAGTGCAACTTATGGACCACTCGGGTCGGTTAAACCAAAACAAATTTTCTTCGTTTTATTATTGTACATGTTTTTAAAGAATATGCATCCTTATTTTGCAACAACTTTAAATGTGTGCATACAGCTCTATTATTATGAGATTACTTCCATTAGTATTGTCAGAAAAGCTATGATCGGTGATTGAAATTTTGGTCTCGAGAAATATTATAACATGTTCTAGACGAAAATATTGAAGGAAAATGAGATATTGAAGAAATTGAAAGAGAAAATGGCAATGATTATGACGTTCGTGTGACGTCACATAGAATTCAAATTAATTTAATTCAATAAAAATTGAAGGTAATTTGAAGGAAAAAAAAAGTATAGTGTGAAAGGGCCTTTACTGTCAGTGTAACGTGTTGTAACGCCGTCCTGAGGAGAGAGTGTTGTGTTGCAGGTCCTCCATCAGCCAGGATGCAGATGATGCACGTCATGTTAGTCGGCTCCCTCGTCGTCCTCCTGGTGGCCATGGCACTTCCGGTGGCCGCCGCTGACGAGGTCATCGTGCAGAAGAGGGTCAGTACACTCACCTACGTCATTCCCCAGTCGACCACGTGTCTTATACACCTCATACCGCCTCTCATCGGTACCCTTCATTCCTCTCCACCCTCTTCTCCGAACAACCTTCCAGATGACTCACGTCTAGTGATAGCTTGAGTCGAATATTTCAAGTAATCGAATGTTTGCAAGAATCGAGATCTTACCTTCTTCCCCAAACAATCTTCCAGAAGACTCACATCTAGTGATAGCTTGAGTCGAATATTTTGAGTAATCGAATGCTTGCAAGAATCGAGATCTTACCCTCTTCCCCAAACAACCTCCCAGATGACTCACGTCTAGTGATAGGCTGAGTCGAATATTTCAAGTAATCGAATGCTTGCAAGAATCGAGATCTTACCCTCTTCCTGCAGCAACCTTCCAGATGACTCACGTCTAGTGATAGCTTGAGTCGAATATTTCAAGTAATCGAATGCTTGCGAGAATCGAGATCTTACCCTCTTCCCCAAACAACCTTCCAGATGACTCACGTCTAGTGATAGCTTGAGTCGAATATTTCGAGTAATCGAATGATTGCAATCATAGAATCGATATCTTTCACTCAAAGCCTGAATTTGAGAACTGATAGGTTCCGTGGTGGCATTTGTCTATTCGAATACGTGATTTAAATTTTATATATATTTTTTGGCCGATTTGTTCTTATTCTTATTGTTATACTAAGTTATAGTCTGTTCACGGTTAATTAATAACTTTTCAAATAAATATTTGTAAAATGCCACTGCTCATACCTTTATACATATTTTAACTGGCGCACTAACTGGCATACGCGCAGTAACTCTGATAACGACGGAGGGAAAGTAGTTCCATGTCATAACACTGAATTATAAATGCCAGGGAAACATTTGTGAATACTGAAATTATTTCTCTTCCTCTCTGATTTTTTTATTCGCGTAAGTGTAAGAACGATCAAATTTGTAAGATATTTACTTTTATGATAATTTCACGCATTTTCATTTGACCGACGATTGAACCAAATGATCGTACCTACGGCAATGTTAGTTTTACGTATCGCGGAAGAATACACAATCTACCGGGGACAAGTATATAGTGGAATAAATGGCATAACGTCGGTTCCTACAAACACGAAGAAGCTGTTCTGGCCGGGAAGGCCAAGACGGTATCCCTGTACTTGAGCGTCGGAGTAATCAGCATTGACGATGAGCCTACTTCTCTCGGAGTCGCCTTAATTATAATTGCGTCGTCACCAAATACAGATAGGCAATTGTAAAGGCTGCTTCCTACACTCGAGTAGTGGTGTGGACGCCGATTCACGTCGAAGTTTGACGTGGAGCTCGTTGCGTGAACTTTGCGTTACCGCTATGTTCGGGTATAGGTGGCGCAGCAGTGTGTTCACGATGAACTAACGGTGACGTAAAGTGTAAGTTCCCAGGAGAGAAACTGACCAAACTTTAACATGCAAAGATATCGCCATGACAAATCCAGGAAAGGGTTTTTGGTCTTTGGTTTTCTGTATTCATTTTTTATTTCTGCCAACTTCCGCACGACTCGTTATTCCCTATAATTGTAAAAAAAAAATGTTTCAGTTTTAATTTTGCTTGTGCGTGTTTAAATATTAACAAAGTCACGATTTGATTTTAAAAAAACGTAAAATAAATAAAAATACATCGGCGCAAATAGGCGTCGATTTTGGCGAGACCTGAGGCTAACATGATTGTGTTTTTAAACATTATAATAACTCCTCCTATATAAAGTTACTTTATTATTTTATCTACAAGCGAACAAGTAGGTGCTTCCGTACACAAGCCTTTTCGAGTCTTACTTACAGCATATTTAATATAGGCTGTTCCGAGTAAACTGAGAACTTTTGGAAATCCCTTCTTTAAGGTCTACTTGAATGCACATTACGTATTCTTCCGCCATATGTAAAATTAACATTGCCAACGGTTTGATCACTTTATTCATGCGTCGGTCTCTTTCGTTTACGTGCATTAAAAAAACACAAAGCGAAAGTAATCCTCTCAGTGTTGAAAAGTGTTTTTCTGGCACCTCCAATCGAATGTTGAGACATGGAACTACTTTCCCTCCCTCTTTACCAACTAGACTGAGCGCATGTCAGTCAACGTGCATTTTCGAATACGTGCAGATAGGGGCAGTACAATTTTTCAAAGGGCGATTTCAAAAATGCTTAAATAACCGTGAACTACGTTCAGCTAGGGCCAGTGACTTTTCGCGTAAAAATCGGAGCACACGGTAGACTTCAATACTATATGCACACCTCAGCTGTTGTTATACCTCCATTGACTGCTGGTGCCGTGTCCGTCTTCGACCAAGCCACTCAGTACTAAGTAACTCCGACACTGAACCTTCGTGATTCGTGCGCAAATGGTTAGCACGGGCCAGGACATTTTTCTAGCCAATCAAATAAGCTGGACGACCCTACAGTGCTTTGGACTGTATCTTGACTCGAAATCTTTTCGCGAAATATCACTGCCCCCTAGGTATAGCATACTTTGGGAGATGTCGATAAACGATTCGTTTGCATAGGGCCAAAATTATATTTAGCTTCCCTTACAAAATAGTTTTTTTGAATTAACAAAATTTGAAAACAACAAAATTAATTTTAATTTTATTAATCCAACAAAATATACGCTTGAATTAACCAAACCTCTGTGTTGCGACAAAATAAATGAGTCAGCCGACAAAATATTTGGTTGAATCAACTGTGCATGTATGTTTGGCCACTCATTTGATTGCTTTCGTTTGAAAATACAGCTAGAGCGTTTATTTTTATTTATCGGGATAGCAAGTTGTGTTCGTTGGTACATTTATCGATGCTCAGTAGTGGTATAAACACCCTAATGAAACAATTTCGAACGTAAACTAAAGAGTGAATGAGTGAGGAGATTTGGGTGGCTCCTAACGTCGAGGTCTCGAGATCGCTAAAAGGAAAGCTGGAAAACTTGAGATTTTCATTTGCGCACGTTGTCCAGTATTCTAAGTGTGTTTATTTGTAACGTTCATGTTTGATAAGTAGGCACTTAGTGGAGGTCGACAGGGTGTATTGCTTGGGTGCGAAAGATCCAGGTTCAATCTCGGTTGGACTACGGAGTTTTTTATATTAACCTAAACTATTTAATTTATACGTAGCCAATCAAATAATCAGTTGCGCCACCCAAATATTTGTTTGCGGCAACCAAATAAGAACCACAACATAATTTGGTTTCAAAAACCAAATATTTTATTTCTGTTATACAAACAGTTAAAGTGGTTTCGCCGAACAAGCTGTGTTTGATCCAACAAAACCGTTTCCTCAGCGCACTGAATCAAAAACGAAGCCTTAATCCCAGACTGAGCACGGGTACAATCCTGTAGAAAAATTTGACACGGAGTTAACGCGAAGCTAACGCCACGAACCCCAGGTTAACTTCATCTCAAATCAGCCTTAAGAATACGCGTTAATTGAGGTAACTGTCAGACATGAGATTTCCGGTTCCTGTTAACTTAGTTCTTGCTCAAAACTTAAGATATTACGTACAAGTTTATTATCAATCAATTCTGCGACGCACGTCGCATCATGCACGGCGGGTTTGTTATCTCTCCGCGTGTCCGCTAAGACTTGAGGAACTATTACCCTCGCCAGCTCGCACGCAGACTGCTGTGAATGCTATCTTGCGGCTTGCGTTCCATCAGTCACTGTCGCGTCTGTGTGAAACTTCATGTATCGCGAGCAACCTTCGCTGACGTCACAGGCCGTCTCCCTACGGCTTGCACACTCTCGTGTGCCGCCCACATGCCCTCGCACGCTGAGAAGTTCTCCCCTCTTGCTATAGCCCGTTCGCAGTTAAGTATAACTACTTTCGAAACCAACTTCGTGCACGCTGGCAAGTATTACCCTCCCACTATAGCTCGTGAAGTGAGTATGGAGCAGCGCCGGAATGAAAGGGCGGGGGAAACGGAAGATCCCCGAGAAAATCCGCCGGCCAGCGGCATCGTCCGGCAGGGTCCCAACTTACGAAAATCCGGAGTGAACCGGCCGGGTATTGAACCCGGTTCGTCTTTGTGGGAGACGAGCAGTCTAGCCGTTCAGCCACCGAGGCCCCCTCAATACTGGCCGATATCGAGTGAAACAATCTTGTAGTTACTAGCTCGACAACAACAACAAGGCTTATGGTGCTTCAGTCCCCAGCTGCAGAGCCATCACTGGAGTTGCGACGCTACGCTATCAGCAATGAACTATAGTTCGGTTCATTGGTATTGTCGAATCCAGTTTAGCTTCATACTATTGAACTAAAACTAGTTCAACCAGCCTCAAGGGAGCTTCTTGTGGAGTTGCTTGCTCGAGAGAATCTGCGAGCGCACTCTGCCTCGCCGTCTCGGGAGACAGGCCGTGGCACGACGTCACTCGGACAAGCAAGACAAAGCCCAGTCAGCGGCTGCAGTGCATGCATATCGACCACGAGGCTGGCGCATCCTGTTGAGCGATGAGGGAACTAACTCCGCGCGACGGGCCGCCTTAAGACAATAAGCTGAGGCGCGGCAGCGAGATAACGCCGAGTCCATTATCTGCGGCCTGGTATCGCGGCACGCCGACCTACCGCAACAAAGGGGGATAACTTATTGCGAGCATAACGGCATCTGCTAGCTGCTCCTTTGCATTTGTCTCGCAACGTCGCTCTGATTACCTCCGCGGATTCCCCTTTCACTCCGCCCCTTCTTCTCTTCTTCTCTTTGTTTCTGTTGTCTTGCAAAACTCCCAGAAAAAATATTGGATTCATCTCCGGAGAAGCTATAGGGACTTTTCGTTTATCTCTAATCTGTTATATATCTTCAGGATTCAAAATGAATTTATTCCGTGAATGAAAGTTTCTGATTACGTCAGTAATTTAACATATTCGCGCCTTCTTAAAAGTACACAATTCCGTTGACGTGATTTATATGTGTGACTTGAATCCATCGTTTCAAAAAACCACAACACAGTTTATTTCACAACAAACGCATTTCTCATACGAACTGGCTTCTACTTAGGTTGTTCAGAAAGTCATTTTAAGAATATATTATTTTGATATTTTTTGCACAAAAGGGCGTCTTCATTTTTTAATAAACGTTCTTAGAAATATTGCTTTCTTTGATTCTTTATTGATATAATTTTATCACTTTTAAATTATTTATTTTCCTGACGTGCGGTTTATTATCCGTGGTCGTTTATTGTTTTAATATTCTAAAACGGCACAGAGTTGTTACAGAATATAATGACACAATTTTCGTAACTCTGCCTTGTTCACGCAAAAAAAAAAATTAATTAAAAATTCTTTTTTCCAAAGAATGCGAATAAGAAGACACTCCTAAAAATAAATGTTTAGAGAATTATCTCCGATAAGAGTAGTACGATTCTTGAGTTACAACGCTATTTTTTTTTTTAAAGAACGCCTTCAAAACGTATTTCATATGGTGCCAATGAAAATGTTTGACTTTACGGAAGAATTTTTAGGTTAAATAGAATTGCAGTTTAAAATTCCCAACCTCAGTCACCTGTTTCCCTGACTTCCCAGGTTTTGCCTGGTCGTGTTCGAATGTATGGCAACGTTGTTCTCAGTGTTAACGGCCGGTGATTATTTTTGTCATGTTGGCAGGAGGTGGATCCGGCCCAGGTGGAAGATCTACTGGACCCTAAGAGGAAGAGGCCCTTCTGCAACGCCTTCACAGGTCAGCGCGCACCATCTATATTATATTATATTATGTTTTACAAGCAATTGCTTGGGAACTATGTTCCTTGTTATACTACAAGTTTAATATTTTAATTTTATGAAACATAAAAAATTGTTTGTATATCTCCACGTACAAATTAAATCTGAATTCTTTAGTATTCGCTTGATAAAATTCAACTTTACTTTTCACATATTCCACAAATTTGTTTGTAAGACTACAAAAGAAAAAAGATTGTATGCATGTTGATTCTGAACTATAGGTGGAGACCTGAAAAATTCGCGGATTCGTTTCGGGACCAGCTAGAATTCGAAAAACGTGTGTTAATAAAACTTCAGCCATTGGTCCACACGGTGTTTGACACCTCCTGAAGAAGGCTGGCCCAATCGTCGCCTTCTGCTGGGGTAGCAGACAACCAATGTGCAGTTGATATCGGCGTATTTGTACATAAGACTGGAGAGTCTAGCGTGCAGGTCATTGAACTCGCAAATTTTTCTGGTCTCTAACTATAGGTACATACGCAGTAAGGTGATTCCCTAAGCAAAATGAGATGGAAAACATTATACCACCTGTGTCATATACTAGTTCGTAAAGGATGCAGGAGCACCAGCGAATAGATAATACTAATGGCTTTAATTCGAATTAAGAAAACCTACTTGAACTGAAAGAGCTGGTCTTGAATCGAAATTTTAAACCTGCGAACGGTTGTTCGGTAACATCATCCCCATATGGGGTTCCGTGTTATTATTATCCAACAAATGTGTGTAACCCTTGAGTGTTGAACACTTTTACGTCATAATCTAAAGGAAAAACTTTAAATTCGCACTTATAAAATTGTGTTTTTGTGTGTACGAGTGCAAAAATTTGGCATTAATATTTTTTTCTTTAGATTATGACGTGAAAAAGGAGGGGGGGTGGCGGCATCAACTTTGGTTTCCCGTGGGCTCTTGGCGGCACTGATAGTCATTACGAATATAAAGACAAGTTATAATCATATGCATAATGAAACATTATCCGTTATGTTATTGAGATTATTTGACGGCGATCGGCTTGCAAGAGAGTTTTTTTCTCTGCTTTCATCTAATCACGCGATTGTCTTGGCCTTGGGTTTTGATTAAATGACTAGCCCCTACGCGGGACCATAGACAGAGGCGAATCTAGGCTTCCAGTTTGGGAAAGAGGGTTATGGGGTCAGTTTCCCACTGTACAAACGCAAGTCAAGACTTTCAAACCGTGGCATATGGGAGGGAAACACTGTATCAACATAATTTTAGGAAACAATATTATATTAATGAAACAAAATAAAAAATTAAAAAATTAATGAAATTATTACATTTCCTTTTTTAAATATTCACCGGACAGTTTCATGTCACTGAGGGTTTTAGGGGGGGGGGGCGAAGTCCCATGTAACCGCCAACCCCTTCTAGATCCACCTCTGTCCACATAGACAGCGAACAAAAAATAACAGTCTGTTTGGAGTATGATGAGGGAGACTGAATATAAGTACAAGAATAATGTAAGTAGCGAGCTAGAATAAAGCGCGCGTCTTCATTTACTCACGAAGTGTCGCAGTCGCGCACCCCCCCTCTCTCTCTCTCTCTCTCTCTCTGTACATTTACACCTCTCTCTCTGTACATTTGCACCTCTCTCTCTGTACATTTGCACCTCTCTCTCTCTCTGTACATTTGCACCTCTCTCTCTGTACATTTGCACCTCTCTCTTTCTCTCTCTCTGTACATTTGCACCTCTCTCTTTATCTCTCTCTCTCTGTACATTTACATCTCTATCTCTCTCTGTACATTTACACCTCTCTCTCTGTACATTTGCACCTCTCTCTTTCTCTCTCTGTACATTTGCACCTCTCTCTCTCTCTCTGTACATTTGTAACTTAGCAATTGTTGGTGTCATTTCCTGGCGCGAGTGCATAAAAGTGTACTTTCTCGCCATTCTGAAAGAAAGGAAAAAAAACAAAGTTTGTCCGACAGATAAGAGAAGTCCTGTAGATATCTACGTCGCGACTTGAGTAAATGCCCGAGCTTCTTGATAACGTCCAGTGTGAGAAACATCGCTAGTGTATTAGAGTTGCGGGCAAGATGAGCACGTCGTCATGTCCTGCACTTGTAATACTTTGTTTTCCTATTTTAAGATAAAGTCGTGCCCTGGTAACGGCCGTTCGTGATGAAATGAGCATTTTTGAAAGACCTGCTTAAGCTTTACTTGTGTGCACACATCGTGTGTTCTTCCTCCAAAATCAACTTTACGAAATGGTTGATCACTTATTCATGCTTCGGTAATGTGAAACCCGGAAACTATTTAAACACGTAAATATTTCACAAACTAGTTAGTTATTACAAATGCGCGAATTTAAAAAAAAAAGAAACAAAGAAAGTAGGGCCAGTGACTTTCCGCGTAAAAATCGGAGCACACGGTAGACTTCAATACTATATACACACCTCAGCTGTTGTTATACCTCCATTGGCTGCTGGTGCCGTGTCCGTCTTTGACCAAGCCACTCAGGGCTAAGTAACTCCGACAATGAACCTTCGTGAATCTTGCTCAAACTGTTGATACGTGCCAGAACATTATCTAGCCAATCAAAGAAGTTGGACGACCCCACAGTGCTTTGGACTGTATCTTGTCTTTGAATATTTTCGCAAAATATCAGTGCCTTACTTATATTTAATTTATAAATTATAATATTTAATTAATTATTAATGCTAATAAGACAGGGGAAAAATAAGTGTGTTGGTAATGTCTGGTAAGAAATGGTAATCATACGAAAGATTATTACACGTAGCGCGCACGAATGCTGTGCGTTGTCCCGTTGGTGCAACTTTCTAGACTTAGTTGAGCTCTGTTTACACGAGACGGAGGAGTATTGCGGAAGTAAGCAGGGCTTCAGGAAAGTCGGAAGTAACCGCGAACGGAAGATGTTACTTCTACCCACGTAGCGTGTTCTTCCACGAGAGTCGCTACCAGACCGAGGGGAAGCCGAAAGGAAAGAGAGCGACGCCAGGAGAAGACGCCACGTCAGCTGGGTTCCCCCGAGGAAATGCAATAAAGAATTGCGAGGCGATTATTTTCTCAGCGAGAATATTCGATAGTCGCCGGCGGCGAGGGATCGAGCAGCGCAGATTTACTTCGTTCGCTTCCGCGGCTCGGAAATTGCCGCCGGGCGACCGGCTGCTCGTCTTCCCGCTTCCTGCCGGCCTCCTCATTGGCCGGCGGAGGGTTATCCATAACCGCGGTGGCGAGCACGCTCGCGTCACTGCCGGCTTGTGTCCAGTCGAGACGGTCGTGGCGGAGGAAAAGTAGTCCCGACTAATCAAGATGAATTGAGAGTGTTGGGTAACAACAAGATACAGTCCAACGCACTGTAGGGTCGTCCAGCTTCTTTGATTGGCTAAAAAATGTTCTGGCCCGTGTCAACCGTTTGCGCACGAATCACGAAGGTTCAGTGTCGGAGTTACTTAGTCCTGAGTGGCTTGGTCAAAGACGGACACGGCACCAGCAGCCAATGGAGGTATAACAACAGCTGAGTTGTGTATATAGTATTGAAGTCTACTGTTTGCTCCGATTTTTACGCGAAAAGTCACTGGCCCTAATAATATGTTAAGGGGTTAACAGTTTTCTGTGAAGAAATAGAGAACCAAATTGCACAACATATTTTTTGAGATTTGAAGACATGATGTTTTGGATTAACTATCACAGATATCACGAAAATTGCTAATGATATTGCAGACAGAAACAGCATACAACAGGACTTCAACAACACGACGAAAATGGCAGGTAAGAAGTGATTCTATGCCTTCATATAAGGGCATCCGGAATTGTCGTTACGACAGCCAGAATCTACGTAGATAGCGCGAGAGAATTTTTCAGTAGAGAGCACGTGTAGATGCATTTGTTTTCCTTTCTTGAACGAATTGGCTATGGTAATGACTTGGATGCTACAAGAAATTATAACGTAGATGAGAGAGAGGATTCCCTACAGTACAGACAAAGTCGCAAAAAAATGTAGGACACAAAGGAAGAAAAGAGATTGGCGCACTGACCGCGGGAGAATCGAACCCGGGTGATCCCGATTGCTAGTTTGAAGGTTCACCATTGGGCCACTTCGCTCGGTGGTAAAACCTCATATTCTGATCTCTTAGTGTGACAAGAGGCCGCGATGGTGTAGTGGTTAGACTACTCGCCTCCCACCCGGCGGGATCGCTTCCAAATTTTCGCATGTGGGAATCGTGCCGGACGATGCCGTTGGTCAGCGGGATTGCTCGGGGATCTCCCGTTTCCCCCGCACTTTCATTCCGGCGCTGCTCCATGCTCACCTCGCTTCACTCTCATCGGCTCTCAAGACCTCGGTGTTAAGAGCCGCCCAAATCTCTTCACTCTTCTTCACTCTTAGTGTTTGGACGGGAGAAGAGAGTGGTTTGCCGCAGACACTCTTGGACAGGTCGCGCTCTCAGGAGACCTTGAGACAGGACAGCGGCGACCACCAGAGGACGAGGCCGAGGTTGGTGTATGTAGACGCCAGTGGGACGGCGAAGTTGGTCGCTGGGCAGAGGAGAGAGGCCATTAGCACGGTGTCTCCGTGGTCTACGAAGCCGCACATTACACTCACCCTTCCTTCCCCCTTGGTTCATAACACACGACACTTCCGTGACTATCCGTGCACCACACCCGGAGTGCTTCCGCTAATTCGACTTCCGTATATATTACCTCAGCGGCTGATAGTCTTCGCAGGGAACAGGAGAGAGAAGGAGCAAAAATGTGTTTAAAAATACCCTTGGCATTAGCATATTGTCGGTGTAGTATATTCGCGGTTTCTTCACACTTTTTGAATAAAACATTTGAAAAATCACCCCCTGTATGACGTGTTTTGTTATTACCTAAATATAACATGTATTACAAACATTTTATATTTATGTTAACATAAAACTATCGTATTTTCTTTAAATTGAAATTTTATTAAAGTAGTTGAGTTATGGACATTCGGGGACAAGCGTCGAGGCCTGTGGTGCCATCCGCCATCTTGGATGGCGCCACACCTGACCTTGACCTTGGTAGCTACTACGTCGCTATCTTGGATTCCGCAATCTTGTGTCCTTGATCTCAACCTTTGTTGGCCATCTTGGTTCTGGTTTCCATCTTGAATACGCCATATTGTTTCCATCCGCCATTTTTTTTCCCAATTACTCACCTTTGCATCTGTCGCATGCGCTCCACATGCTGTAGTTCTCTCATCGTCCACTAAAGTGCATCACGATCCCTGTATTGTTGTTTATTGCTGCTAGAGTGTGTTACCCTATTACTCACCTTCGTTCAACCCCACCATCTTGTTTCCGTCATTCATCACCTGCTAGAGGTGCTGGAGTAGTCGCTCTCGCTCGGCCATCATGTTGGTTCTAGAGTTGACCTATAGGGGCGCTGCTTTTTTCAATTTTGGAGCTCAAAATATTGTCTGAAGTAGGGTGGGATCGAACTGCCGAACCTTAAACCACTCGACTATCGGGACATGTGTATCGAAAAGGGTTTAAAAGTAGTAATAAAGTGTTTCTGTGTGGGGCGGGGGTGAAGAAATATTTTATCATACTTATTATATTGCGTAGTAATAATTGTTTTTTTTTACTATCCGAGAATTATTTAGACCAGCAATAAGTATTTTTAATATAGTCATAATTCTTTTTTAAGTATAGTTTTTCTTATTAAGTTTTTATTTTTAAATATGTTTTTCTTTTTTTTAAATATTATGAAAAGGTGTACCTTAGAAATAAAACACATTTTTATTATATTTTTTATTCATTTAGGTTACTGGAGTTTAGTTTGAGGGCATATATGGAAAGGCAGGGCAGCTGAACTTGTCAAAACAATCGTAAAACGATCAGACATTTAGGAATCGATTTATTTATCAGTAATTATAATTATTTAATTTTAAATTTATTTTATTTATTAATTGAAAATGCCTAAATATTAAAAAAACACTACAATATACCAAAAATTTATTTTTGATGCAAAATCGGTTTGTAAAAGTTAAACTATGTAAATTTTACACGTTCCCTTGACACTTGGTAACATCTAAAAAATAATAATACTCATAGTATGATGGGAATTTTAAACCAGAATCCCCCGAATAGGAGTCGAGTACTCTAACCACTGAGCTACTTAAGCAACAATATGAAGGCTTTCTTAAAATCTGCTACAATAGTGAAAAAAAGAAGAGGCTGCCATTCCTTCATACAATTACAGAAATTTTTTATGTATTAAAGAATTTGTTAAATACTTTTCTAATCAATGCATATATGGCTTACAATATTTATTGAATAGCCTTTTTCATTTTAAATTCATGTTATTTACAATTTTGGAAACTTTTTAAAGGCAAATGTTGTATTAAAAACATTTCGTTACTATCAGTCGGGGTCTGAATCATATGTGCCTATACTCAAATTTACTGTTTTTATATATTATTTTTAAATAATTATGTAGCAGACCACAGTTTTTCGGGAGTCTGCTTGTAAGCAAGCGAATGTGTACAGGTATTTAGGTAGGCGAATATAATTTGCGTTAGGAGGCAGACTCGTGAAATTCAGTTTGCAAATATAATTTATAGCTTCAAGCAAATTTGTCTGTTTCTGGCAGCCATTTTACTTTTTATAAGTAGGGCCCGTGACTTTTCGCGTAAAAATCGGATCACGTGGTAGAATTCAATACTATATACACACCTCAGCTGTTGTTATACCTCCATTGGCTGCTGGTGCCGTGTCCGTCTTTGACCAAGCCACTCAGGACTAAGCAACTCCAACACTGAACCTCCGTGATTCGTGCGCAAACGGTTAACACGGGCCAGAACATTTTTGTTAGCCAATCAAATAAGCTAGACGACCCTACAGTGCGTTGGACTGTATCTTGTCTCGAAATCTTTTCGCGTAATATCACTGCCCCTATTTATAGGCATATGGTATGTCAAACTTATTTATTATTGCCTTTTAATTTTTTTCTTTAATGTAAAACATTAAAGTATATTTTTTTAATTCGTACCGAAATTGTACATGTGGTATAGCGGAACCTTGCAAAAAGTTCTCTCAGCTTCATTTCCTGTCTCCTCTCTTGAAGTCTAATTATTACACGATGTCGGAATTTGCAAATTATTCTCTTCCTCGTCTGTTTTGTTTACATAAATATGTTACACAGATTATTTAAATGTATGCATATGTGACCAATCCAAGATGGCATCTGTAACATCATCCAAGATAGTGAATCCAAGATGGCGGAAGGCGCCGCAGCCATTGGCCCTTGTCCCCGAATGCCTATAAACCTACTACTTATTAATATTTTACTTATAAGTAGAGACCTGAAAACTCGCGAGTTCAGTGACCTGCAGACTAGGCCCTACAGTCTTATGTACAAATATGCCGATGTCAACTGTGTATTGATTGTCTGCTGTCACAGTGGAAGGCGCCGATTGGGCCACTGTTCTTCAGAAGTTGTCGAACACCAAGTGGACCAATGGATAAGGTTATACAGACACAGGTGTGTTGAATTCTAGCTTGTCCCAAAATGAATCCGCGAATTTTTCAGGTCTCTACCTGCAAGTTTTTATTTTATAATGAATACGAATAAAAAACGGGAGATAATAGGTATGTTGGTAATGCCTAGTAAGAAATTGTACATATGCAAAATATTGTTACACTGAGTGCGCGCGTATGCAGTGCGTGGTCCATTTGGTGTAATTTGCTGGACTCGGGTAAGCTTAGTTTGCATGAGGTGGAGGAGTATCCTGGAAGTGTAACTTTATCAGGGTTGCAGAAAAGTGGGAAGTAACCATGAAGGGACTATATTACAAAAAGCATGAGCGTATCCACTGGAGGTTACGAGTGCCCCAGTCACCGGCTCAGCTCCCAGACTATACGCTGTCCACGGTCAATTGAGCACTTTTGAAATCAATCTTTGGAAAACGTCACTGCCCCTACCTGCGAATAATTAAACGGGCACGCTGACTGGCTTGCGCCCAGTCAAGTTGGTATCGACGAAGGGAAAGTTGTTCCACGATTTAACGTTGAATTTAAGTATCTAGGTAAACGTTTGTGAATTTTGAAAGTATGTATTTATTTTCCTATGTGATGTTATATTGCTATAAGTGTAAAAATTAAAAAAAAATTGTAAAATATTTACTAGTATAATAATTTTACAAGTTTAACTTGGCCGATGCTCGAATAAAGTGATCAGGGCCATGACAATGTTAAGTTTACACATGGCAGAAGAATCCACACTGCGCTTGCAAGTAGATCCTAAGAAGGGCGTTCAGAAGTGCCCAGTTTACCGTGGACATCTAATACCCACTCGCAGGGCTGAGGACTGTGTTGGTGTTTTGCAGGCTGCGGTAAGAAGAGGTCGGACGAGTCGATGGCGACGCTGGTGGAGATGAACTCGGAGCCTGCCGTTGAGGAACTGACCCGCCAGATCTTGTCTGAGGCCAAGCTGTGGGAGGCCATCCAGGAGGCGCGGCTCGAGCTGCTGCGCAGAAAGCACCACCAGCAGGTAGGCGACACTTCCGCCTAGGTTCTACCACTACCACTATAATACTACGTAGGCACCACCAGCGGGTAGGCGACACCGCCACCTAGGTTCTACAACTGACAATACAACACCACGTAGGCACCACCAGCGGGTAGGCGACACCGCCACCTAGGTACTACAACTGACACTACAACACCACGTAGGCACCACCAGCAGGTAGGCGACACCGCCACCTAGGTTCTATACTATGTACCAAATAAGAAGGCCACAATATTGATAGTTGACGATCTCCGCGCCTTTTCGTTTAAGTATCCATTCGCGATCAACTGGTGTGTCAAGTATAGGCGAGTCAGCGCGTCCAGGAGGTGCTGCTACGTATGGCAATTGGTGAACTGAGTGGGTGGCGCTGCGTTCGTAAACTGAGCTTGGAGGACGTGTGTAGCGTCGTTCGTAAACGTTGTACACGAAATATATGTTACTCTAAAAATTATACAGAGCTCGCGGGAAAATAAAACCATTTGTATAAATACGTTATTTTAAAAAACAAAACTATAATATGTTTCTGGGTGTAGTTCGGGATATGGATAACAGATAGCATGGAAGGGCGTGTTGTAACAGATGGTGCGTATGTACCTCACAAGATGGCAGCACATGGTTGGATAGTCGCGATACGTGAAAAAGGTTTTGTTGGTTCGTTACATTTGGATACGGATCGTTTTATTGTGCATTTAATTTTGAACACCTATACATTACTACCTTATCAAGAAGTTTAGTTTGTAACACTAAAAACCGCTGTTTTATGATCACATAAAATATAATGTATTAATTAACCTTGGAAATCTTTCTTATCTCGCAATTTCATCTTGTGTTATGTACTTTGGCAGTGCACTCAGAATAGCCAACGTCATATTAACTTTTGTTCGTTCGTGCATCAGCAGATACAGGATTTTGTAAATGGCACATTGTTTGTTTTGAATACTTTAAATTGCCACTCACTGACTGTCAGAATGTGGCCTTCTTATATGAAATGAACTATACCACTGACACTATGCCGTAGGCACCACCACCACGTAGTTACTACCGCTAGCAGGTAGGCAGCACCACAGTACAACGTGCTGCACGGGAGACGCCACCAACAACGCGCTTCGTACAAGGGTATAAGGCATTTGGCCAAAAAATAATTATTTTGACCAAAATGAAATTTAAGTAAATATGACAGTTTANNNNTCCCTTCCTCTAAACACCTATAGACTAATAAAGTTTTTACCAATGCTAATTTACTGTCATTGTCATATGACGATTCAAAACTCACCCACAAAATAATGTGCACAATTAAGAACGGTTTTTTGATAGTTTAACGTGAAGAGGGCATTATTTTTCTTACAAACATCAACATTTATTAGTTTCACAGCAAAGAATAGCCCTGTTTCGAAGCAACATGTTTTCTACTGGTGATGTACCATAAAAATGTAATGTATTATTCGAACTGCGTTTAGTGTCACGTTGAACAGGGGACCTCGAAAAGAACTTAACACAAGTACGCAAAATCCGTGGCCTTAAGAATAGCTTTTCCCCAGGCCCCGAAAATCCAGGAGCCCCAAAAATAGCTTTTTCCCAAGCAACCAAAATCCAGGGGCCCCAAAAATTTATTTTCCTCAGGCCCCCAAAATCATGGGACCCCAAAAACGTGTTTGTACCAGGCAGCCAACATTCCCTCTGCGGCGCTGACTCTGGCGAGAGGCGAGCCCCCCGCCATGTACGTGCTGTGACGTCCGCTGCTCAACTAAGAACGTCACGGCGGCTGACGTGCGAACCGGGAAACCACCGGCTGCAGTAGAGAACTTCCGCCAACGGAACTCGCGACCGCTCGCCAAGGTCACGCCGCAGCTATTCCCGTGCTCTCGAGGACTCGCCACTGTTGTTCGCTCGCCACTCGCCTGTCGCCTCTACGTGTGAGGCGCTCTGCCTGCGTGCAGTCGTCCCGTCCCCGACTCTCCTCAGTGTGGCTTTAGAGAGGCTGCCGTGGTTTTTTTTTTAACTAACTACTCTAAAACTAAGTGTTATATGAGCCCGCGGTAGGGACGGGAGTTAAGTGCGTCTCAGGGCTAAGCCCCATACGCCTACAAGGAAGGGATTTCCATGCAAGGAGACGTGCATCACGGCAAAGAGGGATTGGGCTGCCATGGCCAGATTGTGGCCATGACAACCTCCCTAAGTGTACTTATAGCTAAACTATAATTAGAAGAGAAAGGAAAAAACCGGCATAGTCGCCGTAAAAACCCTTTCGACAGGAAATAATTAAAAATTGTTTCACGCATTATCATGTAGTACTGTTGAGCAGATTACCCTTTCTTCATTTTTATACGTTGTTTTTGAAAAAAAAAAACAGTGCAATTAAATGAACACTTTCAGCTTTAATTTATATTCTGGGAAAATGCGCGGGTTTCACATTCGTTTTTATGCTCAAGCGCACATCGACTGTTCATTGGCTCCTTTGCTGCCACTGCGGGAGGCGGTCATTGGCCCTGCGTTTTGCTGCGTGTTTGTTATTGGCTCACAGTCCTCCGGGAGTCGACAAGTCGTTTTCGCGGAGTAGACAAGTACAGTGGCGAAATACCCCGCCCCCTCGCCATACCTAGTGAGGACGTGTATTCCCTAGACACAGGTACCTCTGTTTTCTGAAGGCAGACTTATCAAACCCGGCTCGAAATTCGCAGGGCGTACATTCGCCAAATAAAAGGGCAAAACTAAAGTAGCTAGCTACGAACATCTGCACAGGTACAGATTATAATTTAACTTAACTTGAATTGTATGTACAACCCAAAAAAAAAAACCCTCGAACCAGCAGTCCTTTTCTTCAGCGTACGTGTGTCCAATTAAAAATAAATATGTAAATAATAAAAACATTTTATTACGTTACTAAGCACATTAGCTATCGTAACTCATGCTTATTATAATTAAATTGTTGCTCAATGTATAAGAATACAGCAAATGTTATTGAGTTTATCTGTATTTGAAAATAAAATATAATTTATTCTTATAATAGGATTTCGTTATAGATTTTGATGGCAAAAAATTACTTTTTACAGTTATGGCTTAGTTGACAGATGAAATTTAATGACCGAAATAATAATTATCCCTGTCATTAAACTGAATAATTGCGTATTGTAAAGCCCTACATATTCAGTGCGAGAGCAAAGGTAATATAAAGCGCATCAACATAATTATTTTGAATTACATGAAGCCCCGCAAACAATCCCATTGCGAAGCTCATCCAGCCACGCGTTGTTCATAAAGGTGTTGTTCCATCTGACTCGAGTGGAGTTTGAAAAATACACACTGAATTATGAATCTGTAATGGAGTTCACGTTATAAGCGAGAATACGACATTTACATTTCACTATTTAAAACACATTTTCCACATTACAGAGCTTAGCTGAAATTACAAAGCGACAGTGCGAGATATCACATCGCACGCGTATACAGAGAATATATTTTCAGGAATTCGGTGTAGGAAGAGGAAAAAAAACTAATCCTTCAGCACAGTAAATATTTATTAGTGATTGAAACAAGTGAAATAAATTTAAATCGCTGGATATTTAACTAGTTAGCTACAACTGAATTCCTTATTAGAGAAATACAATATCACTCAGTCAACGACGTATATATGTTGAGAGAGGAAAGTAAGTTAACCATTTGTTAATAATATTGCATTTCCAGGCTATTATTGAGTGACGAACTTACACGCACGTGAACACGGCATTGGTACTGTCCATTAACAAACAACACATTTTTTTTATATTTGTAAATTAAGAATGCTGGCCAACCATCAGTGGCGATATGCATACTTAGGCTAATGTATACCCGCCTCCGAAAAATTTAGCTAAGCCCCCGCAAGAAGTGCACCAAGGGGTATAATTAGAGACGGTGGTTTGTCTCGGGAAAATAAGACTGTTTGCCAGGATTCAAAATACTATACACACCACACACTCTCAATAGTTTCCTTTCGTTATTTGCTGTGACGCAGACCACTATTTATGAACTGAATACAAAATGAATTCTTATTTTGCAATAAGCTGCAAACGATTCTGAAGTAACAACAAAATAATTCTCCACCAGAAAAAAAAAAACAATTTTATTCCAACTTCGGACAGAGCCGCCCAACGTATTCTGCTCGATGTTTTAATAATTTCGCTCTACTTTATTTGTATGTAATGAAGCTGATAAAATTGTGGTTTCGAAACAGGGTAAATGTGCATTTTGTCTCCTCTCTACAATTATTATTTATTTACTGTATCTTTTATATTCCTAGGACTCGTGACAAAGTTCCCGGTGGAACCGGCGCTTTCCTCACCAAACCTCCCCTCCTGGTGGCCGATACCTATTAAAAGGTCATACCAGGAGCGCTTCTTTCTACTGTACGTTAACTCCCGCAAACAAAAGCTAGATCGGCTCTTTTGTTTCGCAGGGCGCCACCGGGAACTTTGAATTTTGAGTCCGTCATACTGGTCCGAAAAGAATTTAAAAACACAAAAGCTAAATACTTACAACACAATACATTTAAACACTACCGCGCTCGCGCTTCTCCTACACACGAAAAATTAAGTATGACGGCATTCCCTTAGCACATTCTCGGCCCAGTGCAACCAGGCTGTGTCGGACTAAGATTTGGGAAACAGCTGGTAGCCAGGATTGTTTCCCGCCTCCTCGCCCCTGGTCGCAAAGGGCGTTAATCTACACCACACTGCAGACGTTCGATTCCATTCACACATTAAATACACTCATTCCACTATCATTCTCGGGCCTTCGGCCTCGTCCATTCCTGGAAAAACTTGCACAGTTCCTTCCGACTTCCTAAATCGCATTCCGGGTCCGTCGCTGGGGTCGTTGTATCTGGGTGTTTCCTGGAACAAGACATATTGTATCCAGGAAGTGGTCAAGATCGGTGGGTTGTC